>JAJLUR010000039.1:42159-73430 GCA_030674225.1 Blastobotrys terrestris
CCCCGTGGGGCTAGAGTCTGCTACATAGTAAGAGAACAATGCGATTGTGCATGAAAACCAAACTGTTCAGCTGAAAATAGCAGGATTGAATGAAAGGATGCGGTGTTTTGGCGGTGGTGTGGAACCAGACGTTGCAAATTCCGACCCTCGTTAAAATCACACTCACGCACCGTTTTTCCTCCATTCGATGGATAATATTCTTACAAGATCTTATATATAATGCTAGAATTCATAGACTCCTCGTGAACTGATACCGTAAAGTAAAGTCGTCTGTCCAGGAAACCTTAAAACAATCAAAGGAGACAGCCAATTCATTCCAGAGCAGACGCACCACAAACCAGAGAAACTGCCTCCATAGTTGATCCCATTAAGGATTGTCTCGATAACATCGTGGTTGTTGGTCTGTTTGTTGATAGATGTGATGATTTCTGTGTTTCAATTGAAAACTCTTGTGTTACATATGCCCACCAACAGTTCCTTTGCTGAGGCGGTAAACAGCATAAGGGATCTAGAAGGGCGGTTCATCATGTACAGCGTACTGATAAACTTGACAATCATCACCCTCAATCTGAATTCAATATAAACCAAGTCATTGTCTCATGGAAACTCGCACAGTGGCCTCCGGCGGAAAAAAGACCACCCCAGGGCATGAGTGGACCCCGTGGGTGTAGCCTCCGGCGGCTTCTTTTTTCTCCGAAAAGACGCAAAAAAGGTAGCTCTGCGAGGCAATTCTAGTGCTTTTGCTTCTTTTCTAGAAAAGAAGGCCGCCCGCAGGGCATGTGTGGACCCCGTAGGGTGTAGCCTCCGGCGGCTTCTTTTTTCTCCGAAAAGACGCAAAAAAGGTAGCTCTGCGAGGCAATTCTAGTGCTTTTGCTTCTTTTCTAGAAAAGAAGGCCGCCCGCAGGGCATGTGTGGACCCCGTAGGGTGTAGCCTCCGGCGGCTTCTTTTTTCTCCGAAAAGAAGCAAAAAAGGTAGCTCTGCGAGGCAATTCCAGTACTTTTGCTTCACTTTTAGAAAAGAAGCAAACCCGCAGGGCAATCCTTAAGAGCCTGGATTACGACCTGCTGCGTTTGCTGGAGTATTTTGTTCCCAAGCTGAAAAAACCCACACCAGCTGCCCGACTATCACCGACATCCACCCTATACTAGTATGCCAGTGTTAGTACTCGACAACGGGGCATACGAAATCAAGGCTGGCTATGCTAGTGAAGACCCGTCGTTAGTGCGTACGTCCAATTCTATTGCACGCTCGTCGGATCGTCGGACTTACATCGGGAACCAGATCCAGTCGTGCAAAGACTACCATGGGCTGCAATATCGCAGACCTCACGAAAAGGGCCAACTGGTCAGTTGGGAGTGCCAAAAGGCAATATGGGACCATATATTCTTTGGTAAAGATACAGTGCTGGACAGACCAGGCATTGTGGACCCGTCTGACACTTCGTTGATACTGACAGAAATGCCTTATTCTTTGCCCGCGTTGTCGTCCCATATGGACCAAATTGTGTTTGAAGAGTACGGCTTTGACTCTTATTACAGATGCACTGCAGGCTCTCTGGTGCCTTGGAACGATATAAACAAGGACCTGTTCCACGATAAGGCTTCACGACAGCAACCGGTAGCGGAATGCGCCCTAGTAATCGACAGCGGATTTTCCGCGACTCATGTGATGCCTGTAATGATGGGTGAGGTCTATTTCCCTGCGGTGAAGAGGCTATCTGTCGGTGGAAAGCTTCTGACAAACTATTTAAAAGAGACGGTGTCCTTCCGATACTACAATATGATGGAAGACACGTACTTGATGAACCTGATTAAAGAGGCCACTTGCTTCATTTCGTCCGACTTTGCTAAAGACCTGGAGCAATGTCGTGCGGACAAGAAGAAATATTTGACCAGATATTTATTACCGGACTTCAAGACTACAAAAACAGGGTATTTATTGGAACCAGAGGACCCGAATGTCGGGCAAATGAAGGATTCGCAAGTCCTGTCGCTCACGAACGAACGGTTTACGATTCCGGAGCTGCTGTTCAACCCCAGTGATGTTGGACTAGATCAGGCAGGCGTTTCAGAGACTGCAATTAACAGCATCAATTCCATGCCAGCCAGCGTCAGATCCATGCTCTTGGCCAACATAGTCCTAGTAGGCGGGTGTGCCAAATTGCCCGGATACAGGGAACGGCTGACCAGGGAGCTTCGATCTTTGGCGCCTCAGGACTCGTATTTGCGGGTTGCAGTACCACAGGAGCCGGACACTTACGCATGGAGGGGAGGATGCGAGCTGGGCACCCAGAAAGAAATGCTCGAAAAGGCACACGTGACAAAGCAAGATTACATGGAACATGGGGTTAATATATGTCTCTCGACATTTGGGATTAAAGTACAAGAGTCTCTTGATAAGGAGTAATAAATAATTTTATGCTAGCTAGATGAGCCACGCGATTCCACCGACGCCGAAACAGACGATTGAAAAGAAGACGGAAAAGACAACTGTCTGATGCCACCAAGACGGTAGTTCTCGGGACAAAAACAAGCACATGCCTAGAATTCCAACCGCCAATGCAAACAAAAAGCCGGAGAGGATGAAGATGTACGTGCCCATGCTGATTGCGTCGATATCCTCGCCTGCCACGACGCCTAGGAGCACGAACGTCATGAGCGACGACAGGAAGAAGCAGATTGTGTACAAAAATGTCAATACCGCGTCTCTGCGTTTCACGAAGCTCGTAGTCATGTAGAAATCTTCTTCGTCCGGGAAGCTGTCGTAGCCGTGCTTGTTGTGGTAGTTGATCAAGTGGTCGCGTTCAGTGTGTCCCTCAGTCTGGCCATCCTCGTAGGACGTTCCGTCATCGTCGTAGTCGTCGTCATCATCATCATCGTCGTCGTCAATCTCAAGCTCGTTTACAATGCTATTTGCGTCGCCATCGTCGTTGAGTAGCCGCACGTAGTGCTTCTTTTTGTTCTTGCGACGGTCGAATCCAAGCCGTCCCTTGATTTTGGACAGTCCCTTGATGAACTTGTCTGACATTCTTACAATGGAGTCGACTTGATCCTTCGAGAAGAGGCCGTCGTCGAAGTCCTCTGTGACGGTGAAGATGCCGTGCTGGTTTTCATCGTCCTCTGGGTCGTCGAACTCGTTCCAGTAGCGAATTGAGGGTCGCTTGTAGTTTGTGCTTTTCGGTGATATTGAGGACGACTGCGAGTCGGACACGTTGTTTTCCTCGAGACCAGGCGGTCCAGCAGCAGCGGCAGCAGCAGTAGTACCACCGCCGTGATCTGAGTCGTTCAGCAGAATGGTGTTTTCGCCTCCAGAAGGTATCCTGACCGCCGGCGAAGACGCGAGATCAGGTCGGCTCCTTCTTGTCTTGAGCCTTGGCATGTCCTGGGGCGACCGTCGAATGTCAACCTCGTTTGCGATGAGCGTCAGCCACGATGGGGGCGATTGCAGCGCCTCTGGATGAAGCAGCGCCACTGCGTGGGCATATAGACTGAACTCCGGCATGGGCTTGACGAGATGGGACGCTGTTTCGAGGCTCCTGACCCAGTCGGGCTTGTTCATTCCCTTCCATCGCACTTCCAGAACGGCGTGGGGGAAGGTGTGTTGTTGATCGCCGGAGCCAGAGTCAGAGCCAGAGCCATCGTTTTGGCTGCTGAACTTTATGGAATTGTCCAACGCCGTCCAGACGAAGGGGGCGTCGAGGTTGGACATTGAATCGAGCGATCCGCCGAGTGGCTGTTCAATTGGATAGAACCGGGTCCGTTGCGTCTTGATCTGGGCAACGGGGCGTGCGTGACGTTGTTGGATCCAGCCAAGACATCGCTTCGCATTGTTGCTGAGGTGGTGGTCGTTTTCATTGTTATTGTTATTATGCATGATTTTGTCTTGTTGAGCCTCAGAAAGCTTGAGCGAGGAGAAGTACCTGAGTCCGCCGGTAGGGGTGCAGAGAACCTTGTTCGCACTGTCGTCGTCGACCCACTTGATCTGGCCAGGATCTGTGTCCGACTGGACGGAATGGTACTTCTTGTCGTCGAGATAGAGGGTGGAGGTGTGAGCGTCCTCAGGACCGTAGAGACGGAGGTTCTGCAACAGCAGCACCTTGAGCTCGAAGATGTTGTCAGCATGGACCCAGAACACGGCCTTGTTGGTGACGCTGGTGACCATCTCGCAATCAAACTTGCAGAGCGATTCCTTGGGCAGATCGATGTTGTCCCTGGAGCAGCTGCTGCTGCTGCGGAGGGAGGTGGTGAAGTCTGCGTCCCTCAACGTGTCGTAGAGCAGGGAGAGCTCGACGAACTTGTGGGACAGGTCCACGTTGACAAACGAGTCGGGGGCCTCCAGGACGGGCAGGAAACGGACGAAGAGCTGGTCTGAGTTGGACCACTTCTTGTACTTCTTCATTAATTTCCGGAACCCGGTTCGCTGGGCGCCAATAAATCTCGACAGCGATCTGAGATCGGAGGTGATTTTCACAACCTCGCTATGCAAACGGTATATCTTCTGGTCGCTCTTGACGTTTTTTTTCTGGTCCTCCGAGATCAAATCGACGAGCTTTTCGCAATCGTCGATTCGTCTATCGATCTCTCCGGACTTTGCCTTGACGAACAGGGTTACCTAAAAAGTTAGCTACAACTAAACGACCAGCAAAACAAAGCACTGCACTCACAGCATCATATTCATTCACAAACGTCTCCACCAGACTGTCTATCAGGTCCCGAGGAGCGTCCGGTTGGGTGGCCCGCTTGATGAGCCCCTTCATCTCGTTGTAGTCGATGTTGTACGACTTCCACTGCGGAGCAGACCGTCGCTGGAGCTCTGCACCGTACTTCATGCCTCGTGTGATATATCAGGAGAGAGAGTGAGAGCTGGCTACCTTATTAAAAAAAAAAATTAGTTAAAAAAAATAAAATAAAGGTCCTTGTTGTGTCCCGATGCGAGTTCACACACAACAAAATGGGCGGCGCACCGAGGATACTTATACGGCTCCCAAACCCAGACGGCGTTCATGCATCGGAGTGCGTCCGATGACGCACCTGACAAAGGCAATGAAATAATATTATTTTTTTTATTAAACTCTGTGACGACCGTTAGCTTGATTTTCAGCGGACCGTTGTCGATCCCCAAACGGTTTTTTGGCGTCTCGCCCCCGGGACCCTCTATTGCTGGGTCCTTGGCTTCCACGGGTCACAATCCTTGAATGGATGGCATGGGGATCTGCAGCGGTCGGTTGAGACATGCTGCAGGTTCGTGAACGAACCAGATCGTCCCACCAGCCCCCGTGGGACGATGGGCGGTGCGGGGCCTCGGCTCGAGGGTGCGGGCATCAGCTAATATCGTCCAGTTTTCGTTTCGACGCGGTGCAGTACGACCGCTTGACGAACTGGTGGCAGCACCGGTACCCCCATTTGTGGTCCTTCCAGTACGAGCCGAAGATAGTGCTGTGGTTGCCCGGGAACACGTCCTCGTCGTATCGGGCTGTGAGTGGAGGGCTCCTCTCCTCTTCCTCCTTCTCTTCTTCTGTAGTAATCCGGGCGCTGCTCAGCTCCTCCGGCTTCACATACGACTCCTGGGCCCCGTACTGCTCCACCAGCTCGTCCCTCAATTTGGACGCCTTGCGCTCCCGCTCCTGCTGCATCTGCTTCAACCTGAGCATGCCCGCAGTCGGACCCGCCTGGAGATGGATCTGCTCCCCTCTGTCGGCCCGTTCCTGGGCCAATTGCCGCAGATCGTCGTATTCCTTCGCCTCCCCAGACAGGTTTCGGTGGAAGTGGCCCCTTTCGTCCACGTCCCCCTCGTCTTCTCGTCGCAGCGTACGAGTCTTCGGGTTGTACGTGGCCTCGGGATCATCCAGATATTCCGCTCGATCGTCCCTGCTCCGGGCCGTGGTCTTTCGAACCTCCTCCGTCTCCGAGTCGTCGTCATCATCATCGTCAGCCCCTTCCGCCTTCGTCTCCACCGCGACGTCCTCGTGCTGCTCCAACACCCGACGATAGTCCTGCGCATCGTAGCCGTTCCAACGGTCCCGCTTGCTGTCCCACGTCGTCTGGATGTCCCGGACCTCCTCATCGGGCTGGATGTCCTTACCGGAGAACTTGGCCCCAATCTTCCGGGGCCGCTCCAGACAGTCCTTCCTCTGGTGGGTCATGGATCCGCAATTCGCACAGGCGCCCTTTCGATACTTCGTGGCGGCCCGTTTGGGCTTCTTCCCGCGGTCGTACCATTCGGGCTCCACCTTCTTGGTCGTCGACCGCTGGTGCTCCAGATAGTCCTCGCCCTCCTTGTTGAGGTACCACGGCGACTCCGCAATGTATTTCGGCAGATACGGGTTCTTCTCTGCCATCTTGGGACGGGTTCTACGTAGTGGAGGTGGTGGTAGTAGTATTATGCATAGTAGTATAGGCAAAATGAGAAAAAAAAATCGCGGTGTCCGCGTTGGGAGGAGGACGTGCGCTATGCATACATTTAGCTCTGTAGCTAATGAGAGGCACACGCACTGCAGCAGCAGTAGTAGCACTGTAATTAGAATTATGTATGTATATGTGTGATACGGACCCTTTTACACAGTGATCAGGTGTCGAATCGGAATGTGTATCTAGTTCGCCAGCGTTAGCATCAGTCCAAAACAGCCACCCCCTCCGTCGCGCTCTACTCACAAGTTTGACAATGTAGCCAATAGCACCCATCACCACAAACCCGACGCCTACAGCCCGGAAAACCTTCATGAACTCTGCTACTCGTTAGCCCCGTCCTCTCAGTCCTCTCCGGCTCTACTCACCCTTCTTGTCCGGCTTGGTGCACTTGTTGATGAAGGTAGTGCCCTCCTTGATGAATTCTACTGGAATCTCCGTGATCTTTTCAACCCCGTCTGCCATGGTGTGTCTGTCTGCTGTGTGTAGTAGGTGTTCGTTACTCTCTGTTGGCCTCCTCCTCCTTCTCCTCCCAAAAAAAATCATTAAAACCCTAACCCTGCGGCTTTTATACTAATGTCCGGCCATATGTATTGCCCTGCCGGCGGCCTTCTTTTCTAGAAAAGAAGCAAAAGCACTGGCATTGCCTCGCAGAGCTACCTTTTTTGCTTCTTTTCGGAGAAAAAAGAAGCCGCCGGAGGCTACACATGCCTCGCAGAGGTGTATTGCCCTGCGGGCGGCCTTCTTTTCTAGAAAAGAAGCAAAAGCACTGACTCGCAGAGAAGACTCCCCCCTAGGGTTGGTGATGGCCTCGCAGAGGTGTATTGCCCTGCGGGCGGCCTTCTTTTCTAGAAAAGAAGCAAAAGCACTGGCTCGCTGAGAAGACCCTCCCCTCAGGGTTGGTGATAGTCTCGCAGAGCTACCTTTTTTGCTTCTTTTCGGAGAAAAAAGAAGCCGCCGGAGGCTGCGTGGGCCGTGTATTTCTAGCTCTGCAGAGAAGTCCCCTCAGGATTGGTGATGGCCACGCAGGGCTACCTCCGCCGGAGGCGCTACGGACAACGTTGCTGTACCGTTCTCCAATAAACGTCTGTGGAACAAAAGCAATATATATTTAGCAAGCTCTATACTTTGGGAACACTGAAAACTGTACCAGGAGATTTGCTTTCCAGATATCTGGTAACGAAGGACGGTAGTGATGAATTCAACATCCAGGTTGGACGCGATCCTCACATCTGTCTGTATCTGCAGGGGAAACATATTCCGTGTTTGCTTGAGTTGTTGGAAGCACATTGTAGTGCATGTGAGTAGCAAGATAGATAGCAGAAATGGTGGAGGGTCTCCACAAAGAGCAGAAAACGTCGGGAATTGGCTGCCTTTTTATAGCTGGGGATTGGGGCGATCTTATTTCCCGGCGACTTCCCAATTCGGACAGTGCTGCATACGACCTCCGCCCTCCTTCCTGATGGGGGACGTCTACTGCCTCAAATCCGTAGTCTGCTGTTTCATGTCGTAAACAGCCAGTCTCAGCATAGCACAGTCTATAGAGACGCATACACAGTCACCGCACCACTGGATACTACGGGGTTGGCGTAGTGCCCTGCGGGCGGCCTTCTTTTCTAGAAAAGAAGCAAAAGCACTGGTCAGCACCCGGGGACTAGCCATTGCCTCGCAGAGCTACTTTTTTTGCTTCTTTTCGGAGAAAAAAGAAGCTGCCGGAGGCTACGTGAGCATCGCAGAGGTGTATTGCCCTGCGGGCGGCCTTCTTTTCTAGAAAAGAAGCAAAAGCACTGGTCTCACAGGGCGAAGCACCCGGGGACTAGCAATTGCCTCGCAGAGCTACCTTTTTTGCTTCTTTTCGGAGAAAAAAGAAGCCGCCGGAGGCTACATGAGCCTCGCAGAGGTGTATTGCCCTGCGGGCGGCCTTCTTTTCTAGAAAAGAAGCAAAAGCACTGGTCTCACAGGGCGAAGCTCCCGGGGACTAGCAATTGCCTCGCAGAGCTACCTTTTTTGCTTCTTTTCGGAGAAAAAAGAAGCCGCCGGAGGCTACGTGAGCCTCGCAGAGATGTATTGCAGAGCTACTCCGAGGAGTCTATATTGTGCGCCGCACTAGAGGCGGCTTTTGAAATTTTTGAGTTTATATTAAGGGGTGAAGGAAGGCGAAAGAGTGAGTGGTAAACACACGTAGTTATGAAGACCGAGAGATTAGGATCGAACCACGAGAGCAGTGCACTGTTGATGCGGAGCCTCGACTGGTGGATGAGCGAGGAGGATGTGCGCCAATGGGGGCAGGAGGCTGGGATTCGTGAGAGCGACTACGTCGCAGTGCTGTTTGATGAAGACAAGCGCAATTGCCGTTCCAGGGGCACAGTGTACGTCCAGCTGGCCACCAGGGGCGTTGCTGCGCAGCTGAAGCGGTCAATTGCTCAGCGGCGGTTGACGAACCACGCAGGGGTCCGCATAACAGCCAGTTACACGAAACCGGCTCCTCAGCCGTTCAATGGCGCTGTGCACATCAAGTTATAGTCAATTATTACTAAAATTACAACGGTCTAACTGAATCCTGTCCATTCTGCCTCATCATCATCATCATCCTCATCGCTGCCACTACTGCTCTCCTCAACCACCGCACCCCAAGCCTTCAGCCGGCTGTCCTCTAGCACATTCTCCCTGGCGTTCTCGCGGATGAGCTTGTGCTTGGACTCGGCTGCGATCTCACGCACCGGCTCCAACAGAGTGTTGATGGGGAACCGGTCGCACGTGATCTCCTCCTCCTCCTCATCATCATCATCCTCCAGAGCTTCCCCAAACACCTTCTCCATTTCGTCCAGATAGATGTCAAACAGATGCAATCGCAGCGCATTCGGAACCTTCTTGTCGTCCACATTTAGAGGGACCTTGCGCATCAGGTCGTTGTACTCGGTTAGCCAGGTGCCGTCCCAGTTCTCCTGCTGCAGCCGTCTCAATGCCGCAGCCACATAGCGACGGATCAATAAATAAAACTTGTCCACTCGGTGCTGGTCGATTCCGTCCCATTCGCGGGCCATGATAGCCCAGAATGCGGCCAGGAAGCCGAAGAAGTTCTTCTCGTTGATGACAATGAGCAGATTGGCCAGATCGTCGGCCAGTCGCTGCTGTGTCCGCGGACGGTCGCTGAACCACATTGAATAGAACAGCCCCCGCCACAGCTTCTGCAATTCCAGCTCGTCGAACCGTCGCGGGACCTGTAAGAACTTTGTCAGCGATTCCACCGCTCCGTCTCGAGTCGGACGATCTACAATGTCCACGTTAGTATCGCTACAGACCCGGGAGTTCACTCAGTCTTACCATTGGCCGCCAACTTCTTGATGAACGGATACACATCCGCCCCTTTTCGATCCTTCGGCATCTCTCCCTTCTCGATGTTATCTCGCCTGAAAAAAAAAAAAAATTTCAAAATCAATCGTCGGTCCTCCGTCTCACCCAACTCACCCACCTGATATATAGCGATAGGTAACCATAAAGCCGCACAGCCGCACAATCATATTGAAGCTGGGAAAACACCCGGCCCACAGCCTCCACCCGAGTCCAGCGGCCTCTTTTTTCTCCGAAAAGAAGGCCATCCACAGGGCAATACACCTCTGCGAGGCTCATGTAGCCTCCGGCGGCTTCTTTTTTCTCCGAAAAGAAGCAAAAAAGGTAGCTCTGCGAGGCAATGCCAGTGCTTTTGCTTCTTTTCTAGAAAAGAAGGCCGCCCGCAGGGCAATACATCTCTGCGAGGCTCACGTGGCCTCCGGCGGCTTCTTTTTTCTCCGAAAAGAAGCAAAAAAGGTAGCTCTGCGAGGCAATGCCAGTGCTTTTGCTTCTTTTCTAGAAAAGAAGGCCGCCCGCAGGGCAATACACTCTCTGCGAGGCTTGTGTAGCCTCCGGCGGCTTCTTTTTTCTCCGAAAAGAAGCAAAAAAGGTAGCTCTGCGAGGCCTAGTGCTTAATACACTCGAGAATGAGGACCCTGAGAGTGCCGCATTGTCTGCGGCGGGGAGTCATACTGCAGCTGGAGTTTGTGATGCACAAAAGAGGTTAAGGTAGTACTGGGCAGGAGGCGATTTTAGAGCGGTTGGCCGATCGCGGGATCGCTATGAAGCCGATCTCGGAGGAATTAGGACACCGTTGCGCGCATTCGAGACATGCAGCATTCCCCCCCGCATTGTGCAGGATGTGTGAAATATTATTTTGGTGCCTCAACGGCACACCTGCGCACACGGCTGAGGGGAAAAAAGAAACGGTGGTAGGCGGGCTGGCGTATAAACACGGGATTACAATTTTGTGTGTGTGTGTGTATGTTTGGTTGTATGTGTGCGATGAGATGAGATGAGAGTGAGAGTTAGAGGAGGACGCTGTGGAACGCGGTGGAGTGAGCAGTGGGAAAACCGTGCAGACTTTCGATTTAATTCGAGTTGCAGGATCGACCATAGGGATGAGGGCCGCCAAAAAAATAAAATAAAATAAAATAGGAAAAAAAGAAAAAGCAACTCACACTGCGGCACCAGGGGGGGGAAACAAAAGAAACGACTGACGGATTATTTTCCGGGGGATGGATACGAACAACAACAACAACACACTCTGTGGGGGGGGGACATGAAACACACCATTTTGCTCCCCACAACAACATTCTTCCCACACTGCGGGGTCTCCCCTGCTATTGCTGCTGTTGTTATTGTTGTTGTTTTTGTGGTAGACGTGTTATCTCCACGTGACGTGCTGGCTGTGGTGGTCGCCACTCTGTCAACGTAGGGGACTGTCTCAGTACGCATCCGGAACCACTGCCGCTGATCCCGCGCGCCGCGTTGCATTGTTGTTGTTTTGGGAAAGCGCACTAATTAGGTCTAGCTTTGTTAGGGCTTCTTTAAAAAAAAAAATATTATTTCATTCGCGCGCGCGCATCCACTTTTTTTTTTTTTTTTCGCGCACTATAAATACAGTGATCCCAGGAAGTTTTTCACCTCTTCCACAAATTAATCCGAGTCTGGCTCCAGTGCTGGAGACCTCTCCAGCCGTCGGAACCAGACGTCTCGGCCCTTCGCGCGGACGACCGACCAGCGCAGCTGGACCACCCGGACAAGAAGAGCCTTTGACCGCATTGAGCTGCCCCGGACCATCGTTGGGTCTCCCCTTCGCCAGAAGGAGATAGGGACCCCATTGGCTGACGGCGGTTCTGGTCTCAGGGGATTGTCTGTGGCCCGCATGGCTGCGGAATGAGGTCTCGAGCCCTTCATTACGGGCCCCCGGTCGACGGATTAGAAAGCAACCTACGACCTCGAGCTCCGTCGTCAGACGTGAGCTCGGTCGCGGTGGCGTCATATTCCTAAACACTTTGCTGCCTCATCGGCAACTGTGTAAAACCATGTCGCCCACATCCCATAGCTCATTCATACACCAATATAACGTTCATCCCTCCCTCACTTCACCACGTGACCCCTCTCCACCGCACCACGTGACTGTCCATAACCTTGCGGTGTGTGTGTGCCCTGCGGGCGGCCTTCTTTTCTAGAAAAGAAGCAAAAGCACTGGTCAGCACCCGGGGACTAGCAATTGCCTCGCAGAGCTACCTTTTTTGCTTCTTTTCGGAGAAAAAAGAAGCTGCCGGAGGCTACACATGCCTCGCAGAGGTGTATTGCCCTGCGGGCGGCCTTCTTTTCTAGAAAAGAAGCAAAAGCACTGGCATTGCCTCGCAGAGCTACCTTTTTTGCTTCTTTTCGGAGAAAAAAGAAGCCGCCGGAGGCTACACATGCCTCGCAGAGGTGTATTGCCCTGCGGGCGGCCTTCTTTTCTAGAAAAGAAGCAAAAGCACTGGTCTCACAGGGTGAAGCTCCCGGGGACCAGCAATTGCCTCGCAGAGCTACCTTTTTTGCTTCTTTTCGGAGAAAAAAGAAGCCGCCGGAGGCTGCATGGGCCTCCCAGAGAAGATCCCCCCTCCTGAGGGTTGGTGATTGCCTCGCAGAGAAGACACTTAAGGGTCGACCCGTGAGAGCCACCGTTTGTCGGAGCTCAGCTCTGGGAGGAGTCCGGGGCCGGACTGGGGAGACACATTTCTTTTTGCAATGAGTGCGCTGTGGGTCTCATTGGCTGCTGCCTCGCGCGAGTCGTTGCTGGGGATCGACGACGTGCGCGTGCCCCTCTTACCTGTTTTGGCGAGGACGCGGCGCGGGTTTCGAGACCTGGTGCGCGCATGTGATGTAAATGGACGACTATCGCTTCCGGATGAGGCAATTCATCTGCACCCCACAAGTTTATTTTTCCAGTCGCGCGCGCACGGAGCCCCGGGTTCGATGGCTATATAATCCAGCGGGTGGCCACTCATCGTGCGCCCAAAAAAACGAGAGGCAGCACAGCAGCAGCAGCAGCAACCGGAACCTCCCCTTTGAAAGGCACGAAAAAAATTTTAAGTTTGTTGTTGCACTTTTGCTCTATTTTTTTCTAGACACCGCAACCCAGCTAGCAGCGTCGCGCCGCCTGCACTTATTTATACAGTCACATCCACTAACAAGGCACCGCCGCTACTCACCGCAACCACAGCTCGACAGACGCCATGAATGAGATCAAGGCTGGTCCACCACCGTCTGCTGCTTCCCATTTCCAGCAGCAGCAGCAGCATCAACAGCATCAACAACAACAACAAACGAGTCTGCATCCACAACCACCACACCAACAACAACAGCAACAACAAGGGACCAATACCCACAGCGCGGGAGCACCTCCCGTGAGCTCTGGCGGATCCGCCGCAATCATGGCGCGGCTGGACGCTTACCTCCCAACCCTCAACACGGGCATGATGGACGTTCGGGTCCAGGACGCCATCCTCAAGTATCCGATCATCCGGTCCCTGATTGTGCCCGAATGCGATCTGGAGGCCCGTCGTCGCTGCATCTCCCTCATCATCAAGGTCCTCAACGCCGCCACCCCCGTCCTGCCCCTCATCCTCCAGGAGCAGACCCATCTCAACGCCTCCTCCAACCGGCCGCCCATTCCGGTGCTCTCGCTCGATGCCCAGACAAAGGTGATGACAATCATCTCCACCATGGCCGAGCGCGACCGCCTCATCCGCTACTGGATGAACCACCACGTCTCCAACAAGGGCGCCCGTCCCTCGGGCGATGACGAGCTCCCGCCCACCATCGCCCTCTACACAAAGATCAAGCAGTCCAAGGAGATTCTCTCCGATCTGGCAGACCGCATCCAGGGCGCTATCTGCATCGTCTTCTGGGAGTGTTGGGACGACATCTATCCCACCCTGGCCGAGATCGTTGGCGGCGACGAAATGGCCCGTGCAGATGCAGGCCGCATCTTCCGCCCCTCCGGCGAGGCCGCCCTCTACATCAACCGCCTCAAGGTCGAGAAGAAGAACCGCCTCGAGCGTGAGCGACGCGAGACTATGGCTATCTCCGCCTCTTCCACCTCTCCCCCAATCTCCGCACCCATGTTCGAGAACAGCACCGGAGCGTCCTCCTTCTGGGACTCGCTCAACCAGCATAACAATAACAATAACAACGCAGCGGCTGCCACCACCACCAGCAACAACAATAACAACAACCCTTCGTCCGAGGACTCGCCCTCGTCCCTCATCACGGACGCATCCAACTCGTCCGCCTGGAACTTCCACTCGATGGGTCCTCCCAGCCAGCATCACCAGAACCGTGCCACCGCGTCCAACGGCCTAGAACTCATCGACCCGGGCGAGCTCGACTATCTGATGGACGAGGTCTACAAGAACCCTGCGACCGACCCAGCCGCTCCCATGGACTCGTTCACCAATTTTGAGTCCCCCACCTCCGGAAACCAGTTCCATCTCCAGTCCCAGTTCGACCTGGCCAAGGGCGAGACCCCGAAGCAGCCCCATCCGGACAGCGCCCAGCAGCCCCATCTCGATCTCCGCAAGCGCATCAAGCTCATGGAGGACGGCCATCTGCCCGAGGAGCGCCACGATCCAATGGCCAGCATCATCTGGTGATTTATTTATCAGTATTTAACGACTTATGTACAATATTAATATGACTACGACCTATCTAACACACTCTCACACGCAACCAGGAGTCGTCCGCAGGGCAATACACCTCTGCGAGGCTGAGGATGCCTCCGGCGGCTTCTTTTTTCTCCGAAAAGAAGCAAAAAAGGTAGCTCTGCGAGGCAATGCCAGTGCTTTTGCTTCTTTTCTAGAAAAGAAGGCCGCCCGCAGGGCAATACACCTCTGCGAGGCTCGCGTAGCCTCCGGCGGCTTCTTTTTTCTCCGAAAAGAAGCAAAAAAGGTAGCTCTGCGAGGCAATGACTAGTTCCCGGGTGCTGGCCAGTGCTTTTGCTTCTTTTCTAGAAAAGAAGGCCGCCCGCAGGGCAATACACCTCTGCGAGGCTCGCGTAGCCTCCGGCGGCTTCTTTTTTCTCCGAAAAGAAGCAAAAAAGGTAGCTCTGCGAGGCAATGGCTAGTCCCCGGGTGCTGGCCAGTGCTTTTGCCTCTTTTCTAGAAAAGAAGGCCGCCCGCAGGGCAGTACACCGATCCCTAAGCGGTCACGTGGTGCTGCGAAGCGAAGGGTCCAGTGCTGAAAGGTCGCTCTGCGTTTGTTGCTTGCGTGGACATAGGATATGGCTCTGAGACTGTGTAGCTGGGTTACACCGGGTTTGTTAGGGTGTAGTGTGTTAACATAAACACCAGAACCTGAACGGGTGTGTTGGATAGTACTTTTTTCTGTTCAATTGGCTCATATTCTTATAAAATTCTATGTAGAATAATAAAAATCAAAATCAGATCACCAATTGATATCGTAATAGTAAAACCCTCCAGCGGAGAAAACCTTTTAATAAAATAGACAACCGAAAGAAGATATCCAATCCAATTTAATCCAAAGCAGCCCGTGACACAATTCAGAGAAGGTGTCCCCGTAATACTGGTCCGGTATTGTTTTATTGTCTAACTAGCTAGTTGATGTTGTCCGTTTGACGGATAGTTAGCAATTTGGGTGGAATGAGATTCTCGAATTGTGTCAGTCAAGATAGCGGGTGGGTTCAAGGCCGATCTTTAGTTAGCTCAATTGGCGAGGGAGAGGGTCATTGGGAAGGTGTAGGGCCGTCTTAGTAGTGCGCAAGAGTGTTAGTTCCTACGGAGCTAAGTGATCGAGTTCATTGTTTGATTTGAATGTAACGAAAACTGCGAGTGCTAAGCAGGCGGTTCTTTTCACGGCTGGTTCAAATTGACATGTATTGCCCTGCGGGCGGCCTTCTTTTCTAGAAAGGAAGCAAAAGCACTGGAATTGCCTCGCAGAGCTCAGCCTTCGGGACTAAGGACTGCCTCGCAGAGCTACCTTTTTTGCTTCTTTTCGGAGAAAAAAGAAGCCGCCGGAGGCACCTTACCTGCGAACGGACTTCTTTTCCGGAATGCGAGGCATTCTGCAAGCAAACTGATTCCTTAAGGCTGTATGCGACGTATATCAATAGGGAACAAAGCAAATACCAGACACTCCTGTCGTGCAGATGCTGAGTCCCATTTACTTTTTGCAAAGCAGGAGCATGACCCACCAACCGTCAATAGCCTGGAGTGCTAACAACTGTTCTTATACTGTCTCAGTTTCTAGCCTGCTGTTTCCAGTGTTTTACAGTGTTTTTAGGTTTTCAGTTAAGTTTGTATCCTATAATTTGAGCATATTATATAGCCAAATTAGAGGTCGGTAATTCACTCAACCGCCTATACGTACACACAGGTGTATACGTGTGCAATTATAATTAACATGCTACTACGAAGGTATGTACGAAAAGATACTACGCCGGGTCCAGAGGTAATAGTGCGAATACCACCATCCAGATTCGAACCCATACTTTTCTGTCAGCCGCACAACATCATCATACCGCAGGGCGTAGCTCTGAGACCGGGTCTGGGAGATGAATGAAAATTTCAGATTTCGAACAAACCGTAGGCAAGTCGAGGAGAGAATCCGAATACTATGTACGCATTACGACCGTTAGCACGAGCGGGTGGACGAAGCACGTTTAGCCGAAGCATCTTCACGGTGGCTGAATTGAAAAACTTGGAAATCTCCAAGGGTGTGCCGGGATTACTGAGTCCGAAGGGACTGGACGTTGCATGGACCCAATATCAAGGCTTCTTGGTGAATAAACTGAACAATCTGGTCGAATCCAATGCCGACAATCTGACGCTATTCGAGCTTGTTCGAAACACGGACCATAGCCCTGAGCTGGCCGAAATCAACTATTACGCATCCCAGGCCTACAATAACGAGCTATTCTTTTCGTCTCTAAAGCCATCATCGAACCGAAATGCCGTCGTGGGGCCTCCAACTGAAGCGGAAAGAAGACACATCTCCATCAGCAATAAACTGGAACACAATCCTCTGCCGGAGGATCATCTCCAAGATGACGGGTTTGAGATTGACCAGGCTGCACCAAAATCGCCGGAACAGCAGCAGCGAGCTGCGTTCAGGGCTGCCATCAACGACTCCTTTGACTCTGACGTTGCTTTCCGTGAGCTTCTCATCTCCAGGGCCGATGCCATGTTCGGCAACGGCTATCTCTGGCTCGTTCAAAAGGCTCCCGCGGGCACTCATTTGGCTGGGGCTTCTGGCGGCCTGTTCTTGGTAAACACCTACAATGCGTCGACTCCATTAGCCAAGCAGCCGTTGCAGGAGGCTGTTGAGGACAATATCCGTGCCAGCTCCCTGGGGGCTCAAGGAAGGGTCGCGGATATCACCCGGCCCCCAACCTTGCGTCCAATATTTAATGTCCATGGATGGCAGCATGTGTACTTGACTGACTACGGCGTGGCGGGCAAGAGAAAATATCTCGAAAACCTGTTTGACTGCATCAATTGGTCTGTCCTGGCCAGGCGTGCTGCTGCTTGATTGTAACGATTCCTGTAAATATTAATAGATCCGACATCATCTGTATTCCTGATCGCACCGCAGAGCCACTTTTTTTGCAAAAAGAATCCGTCGGTGCCAATTGCCCTGCGGGCAGCCTTCTTTTCTAGAAAAGAAGCAAAAGCACTGGTCCCCGAGAAGACCTTAGATAGATGGAGTTATAAAGTATGGGCTGAATATCGGATCCTGGCCAATCCAAGCATTAGAATTAGCGGAGTGCCATCCCAAGCTAAAAAGGGCAACGTGTAGAGTATCCGTCTTGTTTGTAAGAAGTGGTCAAGAATAGATATTTACAGTGGGGCTTCAATGATATTCAAATTGAAACTCAGTTTACTATTAGTTGTATGATGCCAGTTTTCCAAGCTGGTTCTAAGCTCTGCCTATCATCAACCCTTATTCTATCTGAAGATCGGGATAAATCTGCTGCGATAACGAAACATGAACCCTGAAGTAGGCATGTGCATGGTATAGTATATGTTGCGGTCTATGCCTGTGTAATAGAAGACGTAAGCCATATTGAGAAAATTGTTCAGGGGTTATTCGTGAAAACAAGCTAATTGCGGGATGTTTTGTGTGCTAATCCTTCAAACCACGCATTGTGTCCTTTAAGCCTATGATGTGCATATCCGATAGCGCATTGAAACCAAGACTACGTTTGCCTCTTCTGCTTGTTCCTGTATAAATTATACCACTGGGAAAGATCTGTGGCCGAAGTGCCTTACACAGCTTTTTTTTTCTCCGAAGAGACGGAAAAAAGATAGCTCTGTGATACTCTCCTGAGCTTGTCCACACGGAAGCAACGTAGTTCGATGCTTTGCAGAATTGAAAATAGGCTGTCGCCTACCCCTACCGCTTGTATTCATATTCATTATAGTTCTTCTAAAGTTTACAGCCACTAACCCCCCTGACTTGAATCATCCTTGAAACGTGGAACAGAAAATAACATTGCGAATGCAGTTGATGCTCCTTGTGAACGAATTGATTCATATGATGTCGCCTGGTTGGAATTGTTGCACATGGGGCCAATTACATTTTATATTCAAATGCTTCCAGAGAATTGGTGGGGGAAGTTTTGAATTACTTACTTACTTGATTCCAATCTCTATTAAAACGTGCTGTTTAGGAATGAAAAGATCAGTACAGTTGCTCTGGCCCTCCAAAGCCAGTTCAGTCCGTTGACTGCTATAAGGTGTTCACGGTGATCTATTTACGGAGGTATAGGCCCATGTACGAGTATGAAATTAAAAATGAAGCGAAGTATGCATGAAAACTTCCATTCCACTTTTATATAACTTTCATTATCAGGCATGGCCCTTTCAACATCACCAGCAACATCTTGTTATCTTTGCTGTTTCACAGTGTTGTATTCATAGTTATTTCGATTTCGTCTTTGTGCAGACTTTTAAAAACGGCCATGAAAATTTCTATCTGCAAAAAGTGCAAACTATTTCTCGAGTTCTTCATCTAATCCGTCAGTCACTCAGATATCGCTGTAAATCAGCTCCCATCACTACGGAAAACGGAAATATATGACTGCGAACATGGAAATGCTATGTGTACCAAATTAGGATTCTGCGTGCTTGAATCGAATCTACAAGAAGTTTTACAGACCGACAAAAATGGTTATGAAGACGGCTTCTCAAACAGAAAATCCACGGGGACCACATCCGGCTGATCATAGAATTTGAGGACTGCTCTTTTTCAACATGTTCCTCATCTTCTCAGTCGCTACTGAGCTAGAGGTCGGTTAGGATTGCTGGAAACAGGTTGGAGGATCCACAGTACCCGGTTTCGGCCGAACAGGGAGAGCTCATTTGACGAGAAGCTTCATGCCACTCCGACAGCCATTGACAGCATCGGTCTCGACGCACTGACCTTATCTGTCGGTATCTTACGAACTCCTGACTCACATCCAAACGACCTCACCCACCAGGTCTAAGCCCCGTAAGCACCAAGGAGCCAACTGACCCTGGTATGCCCTGCGGGCGGCCTTCTTTTCTAGAAAAGAAGCAAAAGCACTGGGCGTCTCAAAGATGAGAAACTTTTCAGATGTGGAGAGGACATGGAAAATTTAGCTACGTCTGCCTGAGGGTGAACATATTCCAACTGAAATCAAAGTCTGGCCGCTAACTAAGAGGAGCATTAAAATACTAGAAGAAATTACTTGGAAATGGCTCTATTATATTTATACAACGGAAATTGATTCCTCTATTAATCTTCATTGGCCTTCCCCGTTGTTGTTGGAGAAGTTGAGTCGTCATTCGAAGTAACAAGTTAGCCCACCCGAATCGAGATCAGAGACCAAAGTTGAGTGAGATATATCCAGCGATGCCAGAGACTTGAACTTTCAAAAGACTATAAATGAATAAATTACATATTCCCTAACCAGACGGTCTTCTGAAGCAGTCTCTACACACCCTACGGGGTCTACGTATGCCCTGCGGGCGGCCTTCTTTTCTAGAAAAGAAGCAAAAGCACTGGAACTGCCCCGCAGAGCTACCTTAAGCCGCCGGAGGCTACATGGGCCGTGTATTGCCCTGCGGGCGGCCTTCTTTTCTAGAAAAGAAGCAAAAGCACTGGGCCTCGCAGAGCTACCTTTTTTGCTTCTTTTCGGAGAAAAAAGAAGCCGCCGGAGGCTACACGGGCCTCGTATTGCCCTGCGGGCGGCCTTCTTTTCTAGAAAAGAAGCAAAAGCACTGGTGCCTCGCAGAGCTACCTTTTTTGCTTCTTTTCGGAGAAAAAAGAAGCCGCCGGAGGCTACACGGGCCCCGTATTGCCCTGCGGGCGGCCTTCTTTTCTAGAAAAGAAGCAAAAGCACTGGTTCAGGACAATTGCGATGTCTAGATTGGAATTACATATATAGCCATACAGATAAATAACGAGGAGGGGGGGTAGTAAGATTATGAGTTTCTTCTGCGGGAGCCGACCTTGAGGGACTTGACTCGACGAAGCAGACCATTGCCGGCGGGTGGCGAGGGCGCAGGGACGGGCTTTGGACTGGCTGCGAAGTCTACGGACGAGCCGTCGACGGAGGACGACCGTGGGACAGGGTCTTCGTTGATTCGCGGAGAATGTTCACGTGGAGGGGGAGCAGGCCCTGGTCCATTTCCGCCGCGTAGCTTCTGGACGAGGGACTTCTTTCTCCCCAAGCCTTGGGCGCCAGCGCTGGAGGCGTTTTGGGAGATGGAGAGCTTTGATGCCGGGGCGCCGTCGAGGAAGGTGGACGAGCCGAGACCCCAGGTCATGTCTCCGTGGACGGGGTTTGCCTTCACTGCGGGATCAAAGGAGCCGGAGGGGGTCGTGCCGGACCGCTGGTGGGAGCCAGGGGCGGAGAAGTCGGAGTAAGCCTCGTCGACGACTCTGCCAAGGATGCGGTCCTCGGTCGCATACTTGTCCTTTGTGGGGTCAGGGCCGGACACGTTGTTGTTTGCGCCGTCGATGGGGAAGGCCTTGACGGGGGCCTTGTTGGAGACCTTGTTTCTGTTTGGGTTGCATGCGTCGAAGGGGCCGTCGTGGTGGAAGCCGCCGCCAAAGAAGCCTGTGACGTCGAGCTTGTCGATTGTGTCAGTGTGGACCACCTTCTTCTTTGATCGACGCTTTCTGGACGACTTGTGAGGCTTTGCGGAGGGGGGCGGGTTGTCCATGACGGACGAGTCCGAATTGGACCTGCCGGGACGGGTGGACGGTTTTGCGGATGCAGGGGGGATTGGGGGTGCCCGTTGTTTGGGGACGGTGAGCGGCTGGGTGTGATTTTGGTGTCGTAATGAGGAGGAGCGTGGCTGAGGCGGTGGCGGTGCGGGGCGCCGCTGGTGGGTGGCTGTTGCGGCGTCCATGTTGTTGTTGTTGTTGTTTTCTTCTAGAAAGGGGTTTGTGGACTTGCGGAGACTTGAATTTGAGTTGTTAGCGGTTGAGTATTGGCGTCTAAAGGGAAAAAAAAAAAAAAAAAGAAAAAAGGGGGGGAGGAGATTTGTGTTAGCTGGAAAAAGAACAAATAAAAAAAAAAATAAGAATAAATAATAACAGCAGCAGCCAAAAAAAAAAAAACCTGTGTTCCTGCGGAAAAAGGGGGGGGGGGAAACAAAAAAAAAAAAAAAAAGGGGAGGAAGCCCTTATTTTATAAGGAGGAGGGAGAAGAAAGAAGGAGGAGGCCCCCAGCAGACGGTTGTTGTGGCCAACTAAGTCTGAAACACCGATTGTGCGCAGTGATGGCCCTGTAGGTCCCTTCCGGATCCGGCGAGCGGCGTGTGGACTGGAACCCTAACCACGGGAACACAAGAGAAAAAAGAAAAAATAAAAAAAGCAGGGTTACCCTGAACAGACGCGTGAACTTACCTAGCAAATGCATTCTGGGAGGGAAGAGAGTGGGTTGAGGAGGCGAGCTCGTCGTTGTGGAAGAAGCTGAACGGACGGTCGTCCTGGGCAGAGGCGGTCCGGGAGGGCGGGGAAACAAAGTAATCGTCATGCTCATCATCGTTGCGGTCGAAGGGCGAATATGTGGAGGACAGCCGGGCTCTGAACGGGTTGTTGGATGAGAACGGGACGGGCTGGGCCTTTGTCATCATCCTGAGCAACACAGACGGGCGATGTTGTTGTGTGTGGAGAGAGAAAAAAAAGGGGGGAGACGGGTGAAAAAAAAGGACTGAAAAAAGTGGCGACAGCGCTGTTTATTTATATGTTTGTGGGAAAAAAAGAAAAAAATTAGTCGGCTTTGACAATTGCAGCGCTTTGCATTGCTTTTTCATCCTCACCACCGCTGTCAAGGGGGGGGAGGGGGAGGTCGGAATCCTATTGGCCCGCTGCGCCGATCGCTTCCCAACCGGGACATGCGCCCACCAGATGTGTTCGCCCCTTTTTAGCGTGCTGGCCCCGCCTGGTTAAGGGGAGGAGGAGGAGGGGTCGGTGCAGCTATATATTATTTGGCCGTATTTATTTATGGGTGTTGTGATGCTGCTGCTGCTGCTGCTATTGTGCTCCCTCTTTACTGCTGCGTCCGGTTCCCCGGGACCCAGAATCCGCTGTTGCGGCAGTTTCGCACCCCAGACACCAGCTAAGCCTCCACCCTTCCTTCGGTCCCACTGCTGTGACTGACAGTCTGCATTCCTTAATTTGCGCATAGCCCTACGCGGCGCTCCTGCATCGCTGACGTTCAACGGTCCATTGGTGTCTGCCGTTCGGCCACTTCAAAAAAATAAAACAACCTAGCTCTAGTCACGTGGTGCTGTGAAGTGCCTTCGGCGGAGTAGCTCTGCGAGGCTCGTGTAGCCTCCGGCGGCTTCTTTTTTCTCCGAAAAGAAGCAAAAAAGGTAGCTCTGCGAGGCTATCACCAACCCTGGGAGGGGGGCTCTGCGAGCCAGTGCTTTTGCTTCTTTTCTAGAAAAGAAGGCCGCCCGCAGGGCACACACACCCACCCTGTAGCTCTGTGAAGGTGTAGCCTCCGGCGGCTTCTTTTTTCTCCGAAAAGAAGCAAAAAAGGTAGCTCTGCGAGGCTATCACCAACCCTGGGAGGGGGGGAGACTCTGCATGCCAGTGCTTTTGCTTCTTTTCTAGAAAAGAAGGCCGCCCGCAGGGCAATACACTAACCTCCCTAGGTCACGTGGTGCTGTGAAGTGCCTTCGGCGGAGTAGCTCTGCGAGGCTCGTGTAGCCTCCGGCGGCTTCTTTTTTCTCCGAAAAGAAGCAAAAAAGGTAGCTCTGCGAGGCTGGTGCTTGGGTCACGTGGTTCCGTGGAAAGGTGATTGATTCAGTGCTTTTGCTTCTTTTCTAGAAAAGAAGGCCGCCCGCAGGGCAATACACCTCTGCGAGGCTCGAGTAGCCTCCGGCGGCTTCTTTTTTCTCCGAAAAGAAGCAAAAAAGGTAGCTCTGCGAGGCTATCACCAACCCTGGGAGGGGGGGCTCTGCGAGCCAGTGCTTTTGCTTCTTTTCTAGAAAAGAAGGCCGCCCGCAGGGCAATACGCTAACCTCCCCAGGTCACGTGGTGCTGTGAGGTGCCTTCGGCGGAGGAAAAGAAGGCCGCTCGCAGGGCACACACACCGACCCTGTAGCTCTGCGAGGCTGGTGCTTGCAGGGCAATGCGCCAACCCCGTAGGTCACGTGGTGCTGTGAAGTGTCTCCGGCGTAATAATCCTGTTATTAATATGTTATCATTGGTGCAATTATTAATATAGCTTTATTTGATTCTTTTGGTGTTATTTTCTGCTTTATTATATGTATGAAATAAGTTGTTACATACTGTAAAGTTTGGTGAATATATAAAGACACTGAAGTTTTTGATTTTATATATTAGGTAGAACCTATTTTCTCTTTTGTATAAATCCAGCAAACATTGATAATATACTAAGGAATCTGGAGTAAATTAATATAAGAGATATGCCATGCAACATAGTGTAATAGGCCATCACGTTAGACTCATGAGGAATGATAGTATTATTATGCATACTTTATAGTTCATATAATAAAATACAATGAGACCAACTTAAAAATATATACCGTATGAAGAAGCAAAAAAGGTAGCTCTGCGAGGCCATCACCAACCCTGGGGAGAGTCTGCGAGCCAGTGCTTTTGCTTCTTTTCTAGAAAAGAAGGCCGCCCGCAGGGCAATACACCTCTGCGAGGCTCGTGTAGCCTCCGGCGGCTTCTTTTTTCTCCGAAAAGAAGCAAAAAAGGTAGCTCTGCGAGGCCCAGTGCTTTTGCTTCTTTTCTAGAAAAGAAGGCCGCCCGCAGGGCAATACACCTCTGCGAGACTTGAGTAGCTTCCGGCGGCTTCTTTTTTCTCCGAAAAGAAGCAAAAAAGGTAGCTCTGCGAGGCCCAGTGCTTTTGCTTCTTTTCTAGAAAAGAAGGCCGCCCGCAGGGCAATACACCTCTGCGAGGCTCGAGTAGCCTCCGGCAGCTTCTTTTTTCTCGGTAGCTCTGCGAGGCCCAGTGCTTTTGCTTCTTTTCTAGAAAAGAAGGCCGCCCGCAGGGCATACACCGATTCCCCCCGGCGAAGTGCGTATACATCCTCACAAATATGATTTTTGTTCTTATTATATTATAAAACATAGTTAATTGTATATGGGAATTGAGCCTACAAGAATGTCTAGAATGCGTGACGAGGGTTGAAACTGCGCGAGGTTTCAAAACGGGTTTTTTTGCATTGTAAGTATGTAGCAAAAGAGCCATCTGTTTGCCTCCTGAATTCGTAGCAAAATATTAAGGCAACAAATTTTCTTGCTTCTGGATTATTCTAGAGCCACCGGAACCAGGAAGCAATGTCGTGACGACAGATGCCTGTGGTGGGGCGTTAGGTGTTACGTTGAGTGATCAGAATGGCGGACTGATTGGTGTTGTCGCGTATCCGGGTTACATGCTGAAGAGAAGGCAGAACTAATGTCTCCGGTGCGGAAAAGGAGGGTTATCTCGTTGCGCATGCTTCGCGCACAGATTGACTTTGGTAGTCCCTGTCTTGATCAGTCACATAGTCAACTGGAAGTTGACCAGTTCAGTTACAAAAAGCTATGGAGCCAGACACATAGTGCCTTGATGGCCTTGAGCACGGTTATAAAGGATGATACGTATTTCAGAAAAGTTTATGCAATCATGATGGAGAGCAGCCATTGACAGGTGATCTTCATACGGCAATTCCACATTATGAGATTTATCGAGGTCTGCTGTATTTTTCCGAGTAATGGCTGGAACTCCGTTGCGCTTATTTTCATGCGACAATTCCGCATTATGAGAGTTATCGAGGTCTGCTGTAGTTTTCCAAGCGATGGCTGGAACAACTCCGTTTTACGCTTATGCATGCCTAATACGGACACTCAAAACGTCATCATGAAGGATGGTCGCCAAAACGTGTTTCGTGGTCATGCAGACACTTTACAACTCACCTTGCGTTGAATGAGCATTTCCGATGATCAGGATCATTAACCGTTTTTACAGGACATGTAATTGGTGAGATGTTTGAATCTCAGGGCCTAGTCTTTATTAGTCAGAACACCGAGGACGTAGAATCGAGCACCGTTCACAACGGGGAACATGAAAATGGTCACGACGATGTCCATCGGACGAGTTAGATGAACAGACCTAATGCGGTTGGTAGTGGCAGTGCACAGTGGCAGGGTGTGCGGCTGGTATTGTGGCTTGGCAGTGTGGCGTACGAGAACTGCCACGGGACGCACTTGTAGCGCACGACCAGATAAGAAGCCCTTGATAAGAACTCAAACAAAGAACGGCTAGTGAACAAGGAATCTCTTCGAGACATAAGCCTAGGGTGGCCTACGAGAACGGACGGGCTGGGTTTTCACCGTAGGAAGTGTCCGCCCGGTGAGGTAGCGGAGGTGAAATTTGCTTGTTTACGTCAAGATATGCTAGACTGGGAGTATAGTAATTAGGCTCTTAAATTGAGGTTATCAGGTTAAATTTTATCTTGTTACGGTTTGAAGGCGTCCTCCAGTACTCACGGTGACGGCAGGACAAGTCATGGCAGTGGGTTGGATCCGTTTTGTTAGTGCTTTTGCTTCTTTTCTAGAAAAGAAGGCCGCCCGCAGGGCATACATATGGACCCTATGGGGAGGGGCGGTGGATTCTCGTTCGTTGTGTTATTGGTCAACGAGTAGGCAAGATATCCGTTGTGGCCGCGCCATAAAACCTCTCAGATTCTGCGGATGCTGGGTTGGTTTTGTGCAAAGCCGGGATATAAAGGCTCAGGTCTGTCTTCCGGCGTAGGTATGAAACTTTCCCCCTGAGGACAGTCTCTAGCTAGAGATTTATCAGCATCGGGTTGTGCTTCTGTTGCTCCTGAGGCAGAGCTTTTCGATGTCATTATTTTCGGATCCAAGGCGTTAATACCTTCGGATTTGTTATTATTAACTACTTGAGCTGACAGTCAGCATTACCAGGGAACTTAGTGCTACACCGATAAGCTGTATCCAGAGTATTCAGGGTGGTGTTGGCGTCAGAGCTCATCTGATACATAGAGCGGAAACAGTTAAGGGCCTAAGGAAGATAATCAACCTCAATCAAATCCACAAACTTCAATTAATAGACCACATTGATCCAGATATCCCGCTAACTCGATGGCTGGAAGAAGAGTTGATTCCCTGTATTCGTAGTGACTTGACTGGACGGGCGCAGAAGATTTATGAAGGGCTGCAGGAGTGCAAAACCGTCATTGCTTTCTACAAACTTTGCACACCGGCGTTGGAGGAACAATACTACTCCGAAATAAGAAAGGCACAACTTCTCTCAGTTTGTGGATATCAGATTTCATGTCGCTTGCGAAAAGCTAGCTAGTGTATTTATGCATAAATTGAAGGAGTGCCATCCTTTGTGAGATAGTGGACCATGGAACTAAGGTATGTATATGCACTTTCCGCTTGTTTTACGCAGTTCGAACATTTGCAGTGGATCATAAATAATAAATGAAGTGAAATAAAAAAACAATCATTTCAGTTAATTCAATGAAAGAATCAGCACGTGTGTGCATTAGGTGCCATGGAGTTGAAAGTATAATGATACGCTTCATACAGGTGTGTGCTCTCAGGAGTTACTTTATTATCATTTTTCTGTTTATTTATTACCTGTTAGATGATTTAATACAATACCAGTAGTCTAAAATGCTGTTGGAGTAGTGAAAACACACACTCCTCTATGTCTACGCTTACAATTCTGCGAGAAAAATACGTTGTCCCCTCCCAGAATATCATATCAGCATCGTGTGTGCTGCCAAACAACTGATTCCACGTGAGAGAGACAAAAGCTCAGGCTCATGAAGGCAATAGATGCAACAATAAACAATTCAGATGAATTCAGGTGTGTAACGTACAGAATCAAAGCAATCTGCCTGGTTACTTCTTGGATAATTCTCAGGTCTCAACTTTAAACGAAGAATTTCCAGCCAGAAACGAAAATCTCGACATTATAATAGACAATTATCACTACAAATGATTGCATAACACTGAACAACAAGTGTAAAGAGTTTGTATCAACAAATGAAAGGGAAAAGGCGATCTGGAATATTAACACACCAGCCAAGCCGCTAACTAGGAAAAAACAGAGAGATCACGAGTACAGGCCAATTGCTGCCAGCATCTGAGAAGCATAAACGTAGCCCCTCTTCAGTGCTTTTGCTTCTTTTCTAGAAAAGAAGGCCACCCGCAGGGCACTGCCTGGCCCGTAGCAGCCATTAAGGCGTCGGGGGTCGGAGCTCGGGGTCTCCCTCTTCACAGTACTAATGTTGTGGGAGGCTGTTGAAATCGTTCCGTTTATCGCCAGCGTGGCTGGGGCATGGATCTGGGGCAGACGACGCAGCAAGGGCCACAGATGGGACGAGCGAGTGAACCTGGAGGTGACACTAGTGTGCTCCGTCATCATCATCCAGCTTGTGCTGTGTGAGATCTGCGGGTGGCTCTCGACGGCCACCCGATCAGTTCTATGGACCGGGTCGACCACTGTACTGCTGGTGGAGTTGATCGTGATCCTTCCGCTGCTACAGGTCGCCAGCGGGTTTGGATGGCGTAGGATGAATAGGTCGTCGGCGATTGGGCTGGGGACGTTTCTGGTCGGTTGGTTGGTTGGATTCTACGTTCTCGGGTCGACGGTGCCAGTGGACGGCGGGTTCTCGCCTCTGGCCACTGTCGGGTTCGTGGGTGTTGGTATCATGGGCGTTTTGAGTGGGTTCAGTACGGTGTGTGCCCCGTATTCGGTCTTTTTTGCTCCTACGAACCGGACGGTGTCCAGCGGGGAGCTCGAGCGACTGCAAGATTCGGTCACCACGTCTGAGGAGCTAATTGACCGCAAGACCCGGGAGCTCGAGGCTGCTGGACGCAATGCTCCCAGCGGTGGAGCAGGAATCATGTGGTTCTTTTCATCGGGGTCCTCTACTCAAAATGAGCTTGAAACCGAGTTGTCTTCGCTGCGCAAAATGCATGCCTCTCTGGTGAACGACTTGGAATACGCCAGATCGCTCTATCAGTCCCAGCAAGCGCAAACAAGTCTGTGGGGCCAAATTGTGCACAAGGCCTACATCGGGTTTTCCATCTATTGCATCTACCGCCTCATCAACGTGGGAATAGTCCAGAACCCATATCTTGCATCTTCGGCCTCTTCTGCGTCTTCCTCTGACCCGTTAGTGATAACAATTGCCCATGTATGCCACGGGGTGTTTCCATCGCTCCTGGATCTGGATGCATGGGTCACCCAGATCGGCTTTGTGCTATCTGGGGCGCTCTTTGTGACGTCGCTGTCCTCGGTGCTGACGTCGTTCCACACAATCGTCAAGGCGTTTCCTTGGATGGACGCCGCTGAAAGGTCGTCGTCGTGGCTAATCGTTTCCCATCTGATAGGAACGTATGTGATTGCAACCTGTTTGATGCTTCGAGCAAGTCTACCCCAGCAGACGTCTTCTGCCATCACCTCGGCCCTGGGTACCCCGGTGAACGTGGATACCGTGCAATCGTGGTTCGATTCTGTCTTTCTAGCCGTGGCACTCGTGTCGACCTGTGGGCTCTACGTGGCCACAAAGTTCCAATCAGCTCGAGAATACTTCCTCTACGACGAGGAGTCGTTGTTAGACTCGAAACGGGATTGACCGCTTTCCTAGTGTTAGCTTTTGCACCAAGGTTTAGATTAATTTATTAGTATACGCCCGTAGTCCGCATCGCAGCACTACGTCCTATGGGGTCCATGTATGCCCTGCGGGCGGCCTTCTTTTCTAGAAAAGAAGCAAAAGCACTGGAATTGCCTCGCAGAGCTACCTTTTTTGCTTCTTTTCGGAGAAAAAAGAAGCCGCCGGACGGCCGGAGGCTACGTGGGCCGTGTATTGCCCTGTGGGCGGCCCTCTTTTCTAGAAAAGAAGCCGCCGGAGGCTACGTGGGCCGTGTATTGCCCTGCGGGCGGCCTTCTTTTCTAGAAAAGAAGCAAAAGCACTGGACCTCGCAGAGCTACCTTTTTTGCTTCTCTTCGGACAAAAAACAAGCAGCCGGAAGCTACATTAGGGAGATTTTGCAATGATTTATTAATATATGCTTCAATTTTCCAGGCTCGTTGCCAACCTGATCAGACGGGCTATCCGCTCTTGTTTCTCATCGCTCTCGTTCAGACTCATCTCCGCATCTTCTCTGGTCGTCCCACGACGTGATACAGTGCACAGACCATCGCTGCCAACGGTCAATTCTGTTTCGCCCGGGAAATATGTGTTGACAGCTTGATCTACATCGCTGCCATCGGGGATACCTAGATATTGCCGCAATTGTTCCACTTTGATGGTGGAGAAGCTATCGGCAACTATGTAATATAATCTTCGTCTGAACTGCTTGACATTCTCTTCATACAGCGTTTCCAAAGGCTTGCTCAGTTGCACCTCTCGTCGGGTGTAGACAACCTTGTAATTCATCTGTTGAATTGCCTCGACAAAGCCAACTAAGAACTTGAGCACCTCGCTTCCACCCAATACGGTGCTCTGCTGGATCTTACGCATCAAATTCCGTGCTTCTCCTTCCTCCTGTTGCAATTGGCATCCTAATAGATAGCACCCATAGTACTCTCTCAACACCTCCGCCTCTCCTGTTTCCTCCCTCAGTCGTTCATATGCCTCAGGCTCCATCCCCACCATGGCTTCCAGTAGCTCTTCGAACGACCCCTGTCCACATAGCTCCTGTATTCGCGTTGTACTGAGTTCCTGCAGCATTTCAGCCTAACACTATATATATCTTGTGGCAGTCGTAGATAATCGGCTCTCCGCGCATCCTCACACCCTTCTACTCGGGTCACCGTCCACCCTACTTTAGTGCCGGCCATGAGCCAACTCACTGTGTCTGCTCTTATTTGGTAAGCTATTTTTATTTCAGCGGTGGAAAAAACGTTTTATCGTGATACAACCGATACACCCTCTAGAGCGAGCAATTTCAACTTTCGGAGATAGTTCAATTCCGCCTGTGGATATGCGCACACCCCAGTTGCTTCCCCCTGCAATGTATGTAGTAGATCAAAACACAATTCTGCCCAATTATATATCGCACATAGCAAATGACACCGTTGGGCTTCAGTAGAAGTCTTTGAAATCGCCAAAAGCTCATAATGATGGAGAAAAGTTCAAACAAGTTCCTCCCTTGCACATGCTGACTAGTCGGAATCACCAACTTTCTAATATTAATGGCTGCACAAAAATGAACAAAAAAAACTAGAAATACGAACGGAAGACAGGTCAGATAATTCGCACTCAGTCCTAATCATCTCCCCTTACAAACACATAGTATATATTCCATATATTCCACAATTGTCCGCAGAATAATTACCCCTTTTGGCACAGTGCGCATTATATTTTATTTTTCATCGGACCGGTGCGGCGGTAGGGTTGTACGCAACAGCCAGTCGAGCCGAACACGTAAATGAAGTGACAGGGAGCCCACTACTACCACGTAACAACAACAATATGGAGAGTAGCACGTCGCCACAGAAGCCTTCGGGGCTTGTTGCCAACGTGCAACTATTGTTGAAGGCAGTGATTTTGATTTCCATTGCCGGTGCGGCCATTTCGTCGCGATTGTTCTCAGTCATCCGGTTTGAGTCCATTATCCACGAATTTGACCCCTGGTTCAATTACCGGGCTTCCAAGTATCTGGTCAATAACGGGTTTTACAAATTCCTCAACTGGTTTGACGACCGAACCTGGTACCCATTGGGCAGAGTCACCGGTGGCACGCTCTATCCTGGGCTGATGGTGACTTCCGGAGTTATCCACAACGTGCTTCGGTGGTTGGCACTCCCGGTGGACATTCGAAATATCTGTGTGCTGTTGGCCCCAGCATTCTCTGGGTTGACTGCGTATGCCACTTATTTGTTCACCAAGGAAATGAAGGACGAGACCGCCGGGTTGCTTTCTGCCGTCTTTATTGGCATTGCCCCAGGGTATATTTCAAGATCAGTTGCTGGTTCGTATGATAACGAAGCCATTGCAATCACCCTCTTGATGGTCACCTTCTATTTCTGGATCAAG
>JAJLUR010000040.1:0-21158 GCA_030674225.1 Blastobotrys terrestris
CCCCGGGCGTGAATTGGCTGAATGTCTTGGTTCTTATGGGAAACATACCGGAATTGTGTATTGCACCCATTCAGCTGAAGATGGAACGAAGTGCGAAAAGAAAGCGTGGGGCTTTCCCTACGCAAACGGCCTTACCAGAATTGGAGACGACAAACTTGCTATGGCTGATACTCTTGGTGGCCATGTCACTATTTTTGACCGAGACACTGTGTCCAACGACCTCATCAAGGTCTCCTCCACTCCAATGGGCTCAGCATTGGATAATGTGCGTGCGGATAAGAACGGCGATCTGACGGTGAGCTCGTTCCCAGTGATTGGCGACGCTATGGCACGTCTGGGCGACGTCACCAATGTCACCAAGCGTGCGCCAGTCCAGGCATTGAAACTGTCGAAGGAAGATGGCTATTCTGAACCCCAAGTTATTTTGCGTGAGAAGGGCGATTTATTCTCCATCATGACCGGTGTGATTGTGAATCCCGATACTCAGACGCTTTATGGTGGTAGCTGCGGTGCAGAGGGTATTCTGATCTGTAAATTGTAGATCTATAGACACATTTGATTATTAGAGCGAGCGAGAGAGAGAAAACGGTAGGTTGGAATTTTTCAGCGGTTATCACACTAGTCGTGAAAACTTGAGGGGTAAGGCTATTTCCGCATGGCGCCGATCCCCACGCGTATCGTGCTCTCGGTGAGATAAGCTTATATAGCCTGGCGAAAATCTTGAGATAACAAAACCACGAAAAAGACCAACAAGAAACAACAACAATAGCAGTAATATCCATAATCAAGTCCAAAAGGAATAGTCTGAAGATCGTGCAAGCATGTATAGAGAATAGCTTCAGTAATAACGAGAATTTTCTTATATATAAAAGGGAAGCAGCGTTAGGAGTCCGTGTCGGAGCATGCTCGACCCTCCCGCGTACGGCTTTTGCGGGGTAAACTGTTAGGATCTGCCAGAGCCTATAAAAGGACCGACTACCCTAAGCCAAATGTGCCTACTCAGAAACTATGAATAACGAGATTAGCTGTGTTGACGAGGCAAAGCCGGATCTCTCGCCAAAGGCGATCTGGCAATACTTAAAAACTCGGCCCACCACTCTATTCGAGCTACCAAGCACGAAATTATCCACCCTGAACCCAATGCCCGCTTTTCGAGCCATGAATCTGAGGCATTGGAATTGGTTTTTCCTAGGCTATTGTGCGTGGATTATTGATTCTCTCGATTTTTTTGTCGTTTCGTCGACAGCTCCGGCAATAGCCAAAACGCTGGACGTTAGTATCACCGATATTACATGGGGGATGACATGCGTGCTAATGTTGCGTTCTGTCGGGGCCGTTTTTTTTGGCTTTCTTTCCGACACCTATGGCAGGAAATGGCCGTTCGTGGCATGTTGTGGCATGTTTGTGGCATTGGAAATTGGCGTGGGTTTCTGCCAGACGTATCAGCAGTTTTTGGCCATCCGGTCACTATTCGGCATTGCAATGGGCGGGATGTATGGCAATGCGGCCGCGACAGCCATTGAAAATGCACCAGCAATTGCCCATTCGGTGCTTTCTGGCATTTTCCTCCCAGGATACACTTTAGGCTACATTTTTGCCATCATATTTGCACGAGCGTTTGAAAACACGTACAAGGAGGGGGAAGGCTGGAGGGCACTGTGCTGGTTGTCTGCTGGCCCGGCGTTCTTGATTCTAGTGTGGCGACTGGTGATGCCAGAAAATGACAATTTCTTGAAAATGAAAGCACAAAGGCAGCAGAGCGAGCGCATGAACTGGAGGGATCATTTGAAAGACCTGGCTCACGCGCTGTCGACCCATTGGCTGATCTTCTTATATTTGATTTTTTTCATGGCAGGGCTCAACTTCATGTCTCACGGGACGCAAGATTTATATCCTACTTTCCTTCTCAACCAGATTGGGCTTTCGCCGGATGCCAAAACCGTTTCAATGGTCGTGATAGATCTGGGAGCTGTGATAGGAGGGATCATTCTGGGGCAGCTGAGTGAGCTGATCGGCCGCCGTCTGGCCATCATTCTTGGCTGCGTTATCTCTGGCGCATTTGCGTATCCAGGCTTCATGCTGAAGACGCAATCGGGACTGATGGCAACGGCGTTTTTCGTGCAGTTTGGAGTCGGCTGCTGGGGGGTCGCTCCGATACACCTGTTTGAGCTGACGCCGAACAGTTACAGAGCGCTGGCTGCTGGTCTGGTATATCAACTCGGCAATCTGGCGTCGTCTGCGTCAGCGACAATTGAGTCGACGTTAGGGGCCAAGTTTCCTCTTGACGAAGACGGAGAAATCTATGATTACGGCAAGGTGATGGCGATATTCTGCGGATCTGTTTTTGTATTTTTAATTACTGTTACGTTTCTGGGGCCCGAGCGGTTTCACAAGAACCTCGATTCGCAGCCGGAAGACGACATTGACCTTGTGGGGAAGACCCAAAGTATTGAGGATGAGAAGCAACCAACCGTCACCAAAGTGGAGGTGTGAGATATGTATGCACATACAACGTTAGCTATAGACAATGGCCTACACTGCCGAGTGCTTTTGCTTCTTTTCTAGAAAAGAAGGCCGCCCGCAGGGCAATACGGAAGACCCAAAGTATTGAGGATGAGAAGCAACCAACCGTCACCAAAGTGGAGGTTTGAGATATGTATGCACATACAACGTTAGCTATAGACAATGGCCTACACTGCCGAGTGCTTTTGCTTCTTTTCTAGAAAAGAAGGCCGCCCGCAGGGCAATACGGAAGACCCAAAGTATTGAGGATGTGAGATATGTATGCACATACAACGTTAGCTATAGACAATGACCTGCACTGCCGAGTGCTTTTGCTTCTTTTCTAGAAAAGAAGGCCGCCCGCAGGGCAATACGGAAGACCCAAATTATTGAGGATGAGAAGCAACCAACCGTCACCAAAGTGGAGGTGTGAGATATGTATGCACATACAACGTTAGCTATAGACAATGGCCTACACTGCCGGGTGCTTTTGCTTCTTTTCTAGAAAAGAAGGCCGCCCGCAGGGCAATACGGTGTGCTGACAACATGGTGTGATTCCTACGGAAAGCAGCACGCACAGCGAAAATCCGTGGGAACGCGTGTGAAATTCCTTCGGAAACGATAAATTTCGCCTCACACTCCCCCAAAGCTCATTAACTAATAATTAATAATAAAACATAATTTATCGGATACGTTGGTGAAATTTAGACAAACTGGATCACTTCCGTATTGGGACGTCTCAAACATCACCCAACGGCCGCACTACCCCGCTTCTCAGAGAGCCATTGACCCGATTATATTACTAAGTAGCACTTGCCTCTCGGGCTTTGGGCGCAGAGGGGGAGGGGACCCCACTACGCGGATGTCATCATCACAACACGATATTGTGCGCCTCCAACATTATTGGACAGCAACAGCACCACCACCACGAAAAACCAAACAAAGGCAGCACAATTATTCTAATTCAATTCCGCCCAGCGCTTAGGAAATATCCGACACACACTCTTTCCCACGGCCTGACCCCGCTTGTCTGCATAAACAGAGGTTTCAGTCTTGGCATCGTCCTTTTTCCGGCCCGGAAAGGCTTAACTCTCTAATTTTTTTTTTTTTTTTTGGGAGGGAGAAAGGGAAATGATTCGCGGTTGATGTGCAAATGAGGATTCGGAAATGGGCTAAGTGAGAGAGGGTGTGGCAGGAGGAGTACTAGTGAGAGGGGAATAGCTACTAGTATTGGGACAGATCTATTCCTTGGCTCACACACACACACACAGCTTTTCATCAGCTAGTACAGGCTACCCGTAGAAGGGGCACACAATCACAGGGTGTGTCAGATCGTGCATTTCAAATGGTCGGATGGTTTCGCCGAAAAAAAAAAAAAAAATTAAAATAACTGATGTGGGGTAGTGGTAATAGAGTGATATGGTAGCTGCTACTGATCTGCGGGTATAAGAAGGAGCCTAATTTACCACTCTCTTTTCCTTTTCCCTTTTCTTTCTTTCTTTCTTTTTTTTTTTTTTTTCCGAAACCAACAATCATCGAAAATGACGGACGTACACTCGCAACAAAATGTGCACGCCGAAGAAGAAAAGCCAGAGATCAGCTTCAAGGCTTTGTGGCACTACTTGGCCACGAGACCAACTACCTTATTCACTCTGCCACAGTCCGATCTCTCACGATTGAACCCACTGCCAGGCTTGCGTGCCATGGAACTGTCGCACTGGAACTGGTACTTCCTGGGATTCTTCGCGTGGACTATCGACTCGCTCGACTTTTTCGTCGTTTCATCCACAGCGGTGGACATTGCTAACACCCTCGGTGTGAGCATCACAGACATTACGTGGGGTATGACTTTAGTGCTAATGTTGCGATCGGTCGGTGCCATCATCTTCGGTTCCATCTCCGACACCTGGGGTCGAAAATGGTCCTATATCGGTTGTTGTGTAATGTTTGTGGCCCTGGAAATCGGTATGGGATTCTGCCAAACTTATAAGCAATTCCTCGCCATCCGTTCCCTCTTCGGAATTGCAATGGGCGGTATGTATGGTACGGCTGCGACCACAGCCTTGGAAAACGTTCCTGCAGTCTCCCATTCTGTTCTCTCGGGCTTCTTCCTCCCCGGGTACAATTTTGGTTACTTGCTTGCAATTGTCTTTGCACGCGCATTCCAAGACTCGTACAAGCCAGGGGAAGGCTGGAGGGCGTTGTGCTGGTTCACGGCGGGCCCAGGCTTTCTCCTCCTGGTCTGGAGACTCTGCATGCCAGAAAACCCATATTTCCTTAGAATGAAGGCGCAAAGAAAGGCTGAAGACGGCAAAAACTGGCGACAAAGCGTCAAAGACTTGAAGAGAGCAGTGTCCACTCATTGGCTTATTTTCCTCTATCTGATCTTTTTGATGACCGGATATAACTTCATGTCTCACGGTACTCAGGACCTGTATCCAACTTTCCTTACTAACCAAATTAAACTGAACAACGACCAGAAAACTGTGGTCATGGTTGTCATAAACCTTGGCGCCATGCTGGGTGGTGTCGTGTTTGGGCAGCTCACCGAACTCACCGGTAGAAGACTGGGCATCACAATTGGTACCGTTTTGGCCGGGGCGCTCACTTATCCGGCGTTTATGCTCAAAACAGAGGGCCAGTTGATGGCATCGGCATTTTTCCTCCAATTCGCAGTCATGGGATGTTGGGGTATCGCAACTATCCACTTGTTCGAGCTATCTCCAAATCGATACAGAACGTTCGCCGCTGGTCTGGCATATCAATTGGGTAACCTGGCCTCCTCTGCAGCGTCTACCATTGAATCCACACTTGGTAGTAGATTCCCTCTTCCTGGAAAGGGAATGCAAGATTACGGCAAAGTTATGGCTATTTTCTGCGGATGCATCTTCGTATATATGCTTATTGTGGTCTTTTTAGGCCCAGAAAAGTTCCACAAGAATATTGAAGACGTGGCCCCAGAAGTCGACGATGATATCATGGATAAGGTTAGAAGCATCGAGGATCCCAAACAAGATACAAACGCTACATACCGCGAACATGTTTGAAAAAAAAAAAAAAAAAAGGATTAATTACGTATTGTATTTCTATTTATTATTGTTCTAATGTAATTTGCGTCTATCAATATACATACTCCATCTGGATTTTTTTTTTTTTTTTTTCTTTTCTCCACATACTTTGGCACAGTCACCAACCACAACACACGAACCAACTTTTTGCAACACAAACAAGCTCAACGCACCTATAACTTTGGCAGCAGGACTAGCACAGATGATCCGAACCAGGCCAATTTCGGGCTCCGTGAGGACATTCCATACGTCTACACTAGCGCGCAATACCTTGGATGTTCGAAGCACTGTTCAAAAATTGCCCCAAATGTCGGGAGCGGGCCCATTTCCGGAGAGGGCTAAGTTCGAAGTCCTCGGGACTCCTCCCTCATTGCTCAGCGTATCATTGCCAGCTTCATCGTGTATTTATACTAGACGTGGAAGCGTGGTGGGTGTCAATGGAGACATTCATAATTTGACCTCCAAGCTAACCATAGACCAACCAGTTGCTAAATTGGCACAGCATTTACCTGTACTCTACCAGAAAATCACGACTACAACCCCAAGTACATTACTGTTGGGCACCAAATCTGTACAAAGCCCTTACTACGCTACATTACCGGTAGTTTCTGAATATAATTGGGTCATCAGCCAGCGCAAAGCTTTGTTGGGTTGGACAGGAGACGTATCAGTAGAACCCTATTCTAAACTGAAGCTTTGGGGTAATATCGAGGCCCATGGTAACCAGGGACAGATTGTTCTCGTGGGTGAAGGTAGCATTTTCCAAGTGGAAGTGGAGACCGACCAATCTATACTGATCAACCCTTCGAATGTTATAGCTTACACTCGGCTGCCACATGACAGGAAGAGAACGTTTGTCAAGTTGCCGCATACAAAGTTGAGCCTTGATCTTCCATGGATTCGGAACTATGAATTACCAGATTGGGCCAAGAAAGTGGGCTCTTGGGCTCAATCATGGGCCACAAAGCTCCTTTGGAGAGATGACATTGCATTGAAGGTTAGCGGTCCTCGAACTCTCTTGATTCAAACTAAAACCGCTCCTATTAGTCATGTTTTGGATAAAGATGAATTGAACGATATAGTGAGTAGAAAGTTTGATCAATAATGTGTAAAGAACTGTCCATAGTGAATCCGAGGCATGATGCCTTTTAGAGTGAATTCGAGCTAAGAGGTCATTTTGACATTTAATCTAGTTTATTCAGCTTTTTTTAACAGTCCGTGGGCCATGATTAGGCATTTTTTAACCCTAGTATAACAAATATTAGCATATCCATTCAATTGATACTGAATTCAATAATTATAGCAAAACATATCCAGCATTTCATCCTCCACCTTAGCTCTGACGAGTAGCTTTGGGCTGATGAGAACTACCGACTACTAAGGCTGTTGTGCAGGTTCCTCGTTGCTCTTAACTTATTTCTGCTGTGCTTTGATATGTTCTGAGTGAGTTCTGTCATGCTTCCAACCCTGATATCTTGTCCAATAGCACATTGATTTCTTTATCTGAAATGAATCTTTCTGCAATTCAATAATAATAACAAAAAAAAAAAAAAATCGTAACTTTTATATATAATATCTTATTATTATGTATCTCTAGACAGAAGTCCAGACTTCTTTACCGGTCTGTTGCATCCATTCACCTAATTGCTTCACTTCATCATCCCATTGTACAAGACGTTGTCGCATGTACTCAATCTGGTCCATATTCATAACTCTAGGTTGCAGCCACGTAACAGTAACAGTCTTGTCAACTTGATCTATGTGACCCTTGAGCAATTCTAAGGAGAGTGCCTTCATGACCAGATGCTCCACTTCCTGCTCAGACAGCTGCGTTTCTTTGGCAATCGTGTCGAATGCGAGGACACGTGACGAAGTAGGTCTCTGGAAAACCGCCTCAATTAAAGCTGTCAAACAAATCTTTTGTTTAAGGAATGGAAGGGAGTTTTGTAATAATGGCTGTTTGGCCAAGTGACCACAGAGCCCTTCAAAGGAGTTGACATCACCGGAATTGAGGGCGAATAGTAACTCACACAACCATTTGTAGTCAGTATCTTTTAAAGAATCCAAGATGGGATGGAGTAATAGCTCACCAAAGTTGTAAATCTTATCACCGAGCAAAGCTGCGACCGCAAGATCGTAAGCACGAGCTTGCTTTTGAACTAACGTCAGATCCTCCAGGTTGATACAAGCCAAATAAAGAAGAGCATTCCTATAATAAGTGCTGAAGTCAGCTTTAGATTTGTAATATTCTGAATTGACTCCGTAGAACGCAGCATTGATGATAGGATCAATAGAGTCGAACTTGTCGAGAATCTTTGAGGCCTTGTCGAGCAATTCCCGGGCGTCATTAAGTTGGTTCAGCTGTAGTTTTACACGCGCAATTTCGATCTGTGAATAAACATAGGCGTCTTCGCTAGTTTCTGTGTTGACTTTATTGGCAATGTTGGTGAGGAACTCCAACGATTCGTTAGAATCGCTACATTGTTGAGAAGCTGCAAGAGCAAAAGAAACCAAGCTCAGTTGGTTGATTTTAGACTCGAATGTAGCAATAAACTGAGTGAATACCCTCAAACGAAGAGGTTCACTCCTTTCATCAGAATATAATTCTTTAAGACTGTCTGTAAGCTGGTGCCACAGTTTACGCTCCCACAAATCTTCCATCGTATAAAATAAAGGCGCCAATTCTTGGTCCCCTTCCATTCTCAGAGTAGAGAGAATAGTAGGAACATCATGGTCTATATCCATTGCTGACATCTTTTTTGTTTGTATGTGGCAAAGAAAGCGGAAGAGTAAGTTTGTGTGTATGAGTGTTTATTATAGTCTGCGTGTGTTTCCAGCGTTTTCAACGTCGGCCCGGTTGGGAGGCGCTTATACTTCCGACGGGGTGGAATTATATATTTTACTCATCGCCTTTTATGAATAGTACTTCTGATGGGTGGTCTGTCTATGCCGAAGGGGGTGCCAATCTGTTGTATTCTAATGAGGAATATATACCTGGTAGATTACTACGGCTACGAAAGAAACATGAGTTTAAAGTGTCTACTAAAGAGGTGCATGAGTTTTTAGAGAAGGAGTTGCGTCCGAGGATTGGCTCTAATTGGCTGTTACTCAGTGAACAGGTTGAAATTCCAAAGGGGTTTTATGCTAAACTGCCCCAGAAAGAAAAACTGGATTGGTCCGAACCGTACGGTCTTCTCCTAGATAACGCCAGTTACACGGAGTTCGAACAAGTCTCAGTTGAAAAGATTGATTTGAAATATGGGTCAATACAGGTGTCGCAGTTAGAAAACTCTTCGACTAGCATTTCTCTCGAGTTCAAACCCAAATGGTTAATGCAGTCTCCTAGTGCGCCAAAGGGAGCCTCTCAATGTCGAACTTGTGCTCATCGAGGCATGACTGGGAGACCTGAGGGGTTTTGTCCTCTTGATTTGGGATCTGGTGACACTCGGCGAATTCGTAGGGCAATGATGAAATTGCTAAGAGATGCTCCTGATCTACCATTCCCATTGGTTGACATTCTCACCGAATATTTCACTAGGACGAACATTGTTGAATGTCTGAAATCACTTCAGTCCTTAGACACTATTGGACCGATCACGTCTGATCCGACGGACCGTAACTTTCTTATTGCAATGTCTGCACGGGATTGTACGCTTTTCATTCAGATAATTAATGAGGACATTAAAGACGGCGATTTTTATGAATTTATGGTCAACGGCACTGCATATTGGATCAAAGCCAAACTCTTCGATCTGGATCTTAAAAATCCTAGCAAACAGCGAAAATGGGCATCAGTTGAATCGTCGCTTTTACCCTGGTACAATAGTGAACAGGGGGGATGTTTCTGTTCATAAAAGCGAGAAGTCTTTCGACAGATGATTTACGTATATTGATCCTGGCTTACTCCATTATGTTAAAGTGGTGGCGAAAGAGACACAATTCTGTCGCTACAATTTTATACATACCTTCTCTGTTTAGGTTGCCCTGCACTCACTAGCTCTCACAACTACTACACAGTCTCCTTTTGGTTTTTATTGTGCCGCTTTTGACGTTCTCGCAGGGCACATTCGTCGCTCAAATCACGAAGCTTCCATGTAAGTTCTAATGTTTTGAAAGCGTCCTGATAAGATGTCAAAAAACGGTCAGAATAAAGCCCATGATCTTCGTCCAAAACTGGAACCGGTTCCTTGCCAGACAGCTTCGCAGCGTTGGAGAGAACAGACCACATTTCATTCTTATACATATCATCCCCTGGATAATTGAATACCTGTTCGACCGTGTCACTAGCTGGTGAACGGATATATAAAACAGGGTCCTTGTAGACGTTGACAATTCTGAACTGGTACCCATCCGCAATAATGCAAATTTCATCTGAAAAATGTACACCGTGAAGGGCAACTGCATGCGTGAACGAAGTTACAGTTCCAGACTTGTGCTTCCAGGTAGCGGAAGTGCAGAGCGGAATTCGATCTTCTGTTTCATACCCAGAGTCGTCGAAAAATACAGGTTTGATTTTACCAACTGGCTCATCATGTTCCAAAGTGTTCACTTGAACCGTATCCAAATCAACATCCCCCGCTATATATCTCAAAAGATCACAAAAATGAGTACCTTGTTCAACCATGGGACCGCCCTGATATGATTTTCGCCACCAATTTCCCTGCAGACTCAGCTTATATGCATTGTTATATCTAGCATGAAGAGCCATAATTTTAAGGTTCTTCCGTTTAATAGTTTCCATTGCCTTCTGGACAACTTTTAAGTAGCGCATCATATACCCAACTCCAATGTTACTGTTTAGTGGAGCAAGTGTGGTGACAAGCTTATTGAGCTCTTGGGGTCGCGCCATTGAGATTGGTTTTTCAGTAAACACCAAGGGGAAATTTTCTTTAGTTTTAAGTGCTGCAATCAATTGGACTTCTAGATCTCTCCCTCCAGCTGTGGTGCCTCTGAAATATGGTGGAGCGCAGTTCATCACTAAGTCAATCGGGTGCGTTCTCAAAAACTCCGTTGCTTCCGTTAGGTAGCTAAAATGCTTCGTATCAGCGTAACAAGCTGCATATTCAGACCCTGCCTTCTCTTTGAGTACACCTGCAACCCTTTCTTCGTTTGGATCGATAAGCGCTAGCACTTTCAGTCGATTCGCTCCTAGGATTCTCTCGATCCTGATTGAGTGGTTCCATGATACGTTTTCATTGCCAAATGCAATTTCACCGGCCCCAATATAAACAAGATTCAAGACCTCCAGTGTCATGTTACTCTGCTGTTGTTCCCATAGAATAACTCGAGTTTGTAAAAACCATAATTAGCGACCCGGCTCTTTCTACCCCACAAAAATAGGGTCGGAGGTTCGGAAGACGGTTCGCCGTAAAGCTTAATTTACATTGTGAGCCGCTGAAGGTCTCAGCACGGACTAGTGGTCTCCGTATCGGGTAAATTACCCCAAGCGGATATAGTGTTGGCGATGCTATGCGGGAGAAATACAGAAATATTCAACCATCGATATCCTGCAAAAGGAAAAAAAGAAAAAAAAAGAAAAGAATGTTCCTATTTAAACGGTTGCCTTGCACCAAGTAGTATTTTCAAACAAATACATACACTATGGCCACTACTGCGTTAGAGTACATCAGGTCTCAGGGCACAGGCATCTCCTGTGACACGATGGACGTCATGATTGCCGAGAATTATCTCGGTCGTAAGTATATAAACAGTACTTCGAATCAGGCAATTTGCCTAGGGGAGCTTCAACGAGTGGGAAACGAAGATATCATCAAAAAGGCGGCAGAAGATGTGCAGAAGCGGGAAGGGTTGAGCACTGATGAAAAAATCAATCAAACCGTGTTTCGGGCAATGGCTATTCTTGGTGTTAGGATGAGCAAGTCAATTGAAGGGTGTGCGTTGACACAGACCAGTCCAAAACTAGTTGATGATACTGCAGGTACGATAAGGAACGTGCGCCAGATCATTTATGAATACGAAGATTTGGGGCTCTCGCGTGATCGGGTTATCGTCAAAATTCCATCGTCTTGGGAATGTCTGCAAGCAGCAGAAGTGCTCAAGGAGGACGGAATTAAAACTCTTGGAACCATGGTGTTTTGCCTAGAGCAGGCCATTGTCGCTGCTCAAGTCGGATGCGTGGCTATCTCGCCGTACGTTAATTCGCTTCAAGTGAACCTTAACAAGACTGAACTTTACAAGGATGTTGGCGAAGAAATGACTCAACATGAGGGAGTAATGATCTCGAAGCAAATCCAAGAATATTATTGGGCTCATGGCGTCAAGACCCTCAATGTTCCAGCTGGTATGATCGGCATTAACGAGCCAATTGCCCTAGCCGGTGTCGATGAAATGACCCTTCCAGAAATCCTTCTCAACGGCTTGGATCAACTTGAGCACTATGAGACCAGATCTATACTTGAGCGACCGGTGGCGAACAACGAGCCACTTGTGCCTCTATCCGAGTCCGAGTTTCGCCAACAGTTTAATGCCAACAGTACTGCAGTTGAAAACCTTGAATTTGCAGCACAGGCTTTTGGCCAATTTGAAGACACTTTGTTGGATCTTGCAAGGCAAGCTCTAGGGTTGTAATAAATAACTTTAACCTCAATTGACCATCTATATCGCTGCGGGAAATCGTTATTCCGAGAAGTACCTCGGTATGTATCTGAAATATTAACACACCAACACGGAATGTTTCAGCAAAAATATGATTATTTACCATCAAACTTTTGGTTAATTTCCAGAGAAGCGGCACGGCTTCAATGGGGGTGCTTTGTCATCATAAAAGTCCCCCAATACTTCATTTTTTACTCTTTCTGGGGAAAAGCCTTCCTATTTCACCAAAGTTCTCATACTCTGACAGTTGGTATTGGTAAACCCCTTTACTGCTCTCCCCTCTCATTTGGTAGATTGGTATTTATGCGGTGGCCTGAAAATTCACAGCAGAAGAAAATAATTGTACTTCCTTCTCTTTTCGGTCATCATCATTCCGGTTAGACTGGTTTTCTTATCTCACTATCCATCTGCGGCTCATGTACCCCACATTTTTTTTAAAAAAGGGGCATTACGTAGTTGTCTCAGACCGCTAAGCTGTGTCGGAATTAATCCCCCACCCTCCACAACGCGGGGATAATACCAATTGAGCTTAACAAGACACACATGCCGGGGTGTGGCTGTCGGGAACTAATTCTCCGCTGAGCGGGGATGATACTGACTACAGGATTGCACATTTATATATATGCATGCCCACGCGGATGGCGTAAAAATTTACTAATCAAAAAATGTTCTTAGGACTCCGAGGAAGCGCATTAGTGTCAATCATCACAGCATGTTGCGGCTGTTGCTTTTTGCTATTCGGCTATGATCAGGGTGTTATGGGTGGGTTGGTGTCCACTAAAAACTCCTTTGGAGACACGTTCAATTATCCAGATTCGGTCATGACTGGATTGATCGTGTCTATTTACGAAATTGGATGTTTTGCCGGCTCGGTTTTCGTCTTTCTTGCAGGCGAAAAGCTGGGGAGACGTAAAGTGATTATTGTCGGTAATTGTGTTCTTATCATTGGAGCTGTCTTGCAGGCTGCCTCTTTTACCATCCCCCAGTTGATAGTAGGACGCGTTGTGGCTGGCATTGGTAATGGATGCAACACTTCCACCGTACCAATGTGGCAGAGCGAAACGACGCAGCCAAAACACCGAGGGAAAACAGTTTGTATTGAGGGGTTTTTAATCGTCGTTGGGTGTTGTATTGCATATTGGGTCGACTACGGTCTTAGCTTCACATCAGGCTCCGTTCAGTGGAGATTCCCGTTGGCATTCCAGACATTTTTTGCCATAATAGTGATATTGCTTGCTCTGGTATTACCTGAGAGCCCACGATGGCTAATCCGACAAGGCAGAGATGAGGATGCAAAGACCATTATATGTTGTTTACAGGGTAAAGACGCAACTATGGAAGATCCTGGTCCCTTAGAGCTCTACAGCTCAATCAAGGAGGCAATATACCTTGAAACAGAGGAAAGAGGACAGTTTTCCTACAAGGAGCTACTCGGAGGAGGTAAAATGCAAAACTTCCGGCGAATTATCCTTTGTTTCGTATCTCTTGCGTATCAACAACTGTCCGGAATCAATCTTATTTCATATTATTTCCCAGTGATCCTTCAGGGAGACATGGGACTGTCCCGTAACATGAGCCTTTTACTGAGCGGTGTTGGATTGATTGAATACGCACTTGCTGCGCTCATTCCTATTTTTGTAATTGAAAAAGCTGGTAGACGAACGTTACTCATTACCGGGGCATGGGGTCAATGCTTTTGCATGGTGGTTTTGGCAGTGACAGTCTATGTGAACAATAAAGTTTCAAATGGGTTTGCGGTTGCCGCATTGTTCTTATTCGACTCCTTTTTCGGTGTTAGCTGGCTCTCTGTGGCATGGCTTTACCCAGCGGAGATTACACCGCTGCGTATTCGGTCAAAGGGTACAGCAGTTGCATCAATGGGAAACTGGCTTTTCAACTTTATGGTGGTAATGATCACTCCCGTTGCGCTTGCAAATATAGGGTACCAGACGTACATTATTTTTGCAGTGATTAACTTTTCTGCAGTTCCGGTAGTGTTTTTCTTTTTTCCAGAAACTACCGGGCTTACTTTGGAAGAGGTTGACGAAATTTTTGACCTTTACTCCGAACATCCAATAACTGCAGGTGCGTTGCAGAACAGGAAAATTAGGAGAAAGCCGGAAATCCAACATACCATCACTCATGTTGGTCATACCATTGACGAAGAGAAAGGGTCTGTGAAACAAATAGAAAAAATTTCCGAATCGTCCTTAAGCTAACAAGAACGATGGCCAAATAAATGCACTTTTTTTTATAGCTATGAACGTTGCGCTGACTTTGATGAGCGTTTAAGTGACTTCTCTTTGGAAGATCAAAAGATATACAGCTGCTAAACCCTTATGATACCAATCATACTTCTTTTAAGATTGTTCCGATTTTGTCCAGATAGCTGCCACCAGTGTCAAAGAAGAGTTCACTACGACGCGCACATTATAATAATCCTCTCTTTCCTAAATTCCAATTATTTTTAGTAGCGGGCTGCTAAGTTTGTTTTAACCAAGGAACCCCAGCCGAACCACCCGTACCCCGTCGATTTGGCCATTAAATTGACATTTCTAAGTGCCCCATATACTATTGGGAGAATATCACGTAACAAAATCGCCATTCTCTTAGTGAAGTTAGTTCCACAGGCTTTCTAGCCTCAAACTAGAGTCCTGTCTTTCGAACCGCTGCCCACAGTCCAGGCGGTCTCAATTGGTTGGCCTGTTGTATTCTCCGTTAAATCTTTCACTCATTCATTTCCTCAGGTTATAGACCACCAAACAATTGCGCACATCCTCGAGTCTAGCAATAATCAATTACTGAATTCGCCTTTCATTAAAAGTGGCTGAACAGATAAGACCCGCTACCGCCGATAGCGATCAATGTGGGTGATGCCAGCCCGGCGGTCCGGGTTCCGCTCCAGTTCGGCATTAGTTGCGGCTCTTCGGACTCCACACTACAAAAGCCACAAACAACCAAACAACCGAACGTTATCAATTACCCCTTTATACAAACAATGCTCGCCCGTCGTCTAGCAGTTGCAACCTCGCGGACCAATAGAACCCTATATAGATTATATTCCACTGTGGACCTTAAAAATAGGGGCCCCTGGGTGCAATATGACTTCATGTCGCCTACTGCTGCGGAACAACTAGACGCGTCTTTAGAAGGATATCTGCCAGTGGGTCGTCATTCTCGATTGGTCGGGGAGGATACTCCTCCAGGTTATCACTTTATTTATTTCAATCCCAAGAACGGCGAAGAGACCCTGTCTTCAGATGGCTACGAATCCCATCAGAGCCCTGGGGAGAACTATCCCAACAGAATGTGGGTTGGTGGCAAGATTGAATACAACCTAGAGTCATCTTTGAAATTGGGCGTGCCATCTCTTGGGAAGGAAACAATTTCGGGGGTAAAGCAGAGTGAACGCGATACTGGCAGAACTGTTGTTACTATTGATCGCCAATTGAAGAATAAGGAAGGAGATAAGTTCGATTGGTCAGTTCGTGAGATTAGATCCTTAATCTATATGACTCAGCAATCCGGCGACAGATCGTCTGTTTTTGACAGGTTTTTGAAACCACCTTCTCCTTCTCCCGCTTTCTCTCATACTCTCACCCCGTCGTCCATTTTACTCTTCAGATATTCCGCGCTTACTTTTAACAGTCATAAAATTCACTATGACAAAGAGTACGCCGTCAGCACTGAAGGGCTTCCTGATGTAGTAGTTCATGGTCCGTTGACCGTTACTCTCATGCTGCGTTGGTTTTCCACGTCTGTTTTGGGCCACTTTGAAAATCTTCGCATCAAATCGTTTTCTTATAAAAACGTCCTACCAATGTTCCCTGGAAATGAACTTACGCTTTGCTCTGAAAAGATTGAGACAGGTTCAAAGGCCGTGAACGTTTGGATCGAGGATCACCGGGGCAGTTTGACTTTTTCCGGTACCATGGAGATTGGAGAATCCGTTGATATCCCTGATACTTCTGTTTAATTATACAATGAGTACAGTGTTTATGCATGTACAGTTTTGGCTACCGAGCTAAGTTCCTTGTGAAAGGTTAAGAGTTCTATCGGAATAATGGTATCATATGCATCAGTAGTGTACCTGCAAGTAGAAGCTTAAAAATGTATCAGCATCTCAGATATAAACATGGCAATTTAATCCGTGTAAATTTGACCTTTCTTACGCGCTCAGTAGCGTGTTGTATTCGAGCTCTACTTCAGTTTCAGGTTTGTCAGAGCTTCTTGTACTCTAAAATAAGTGGGCGCATCGCTAACTATGGTTTGCTCTAACAAGTGGCAAAACACAGTAAATGTATGTTAAAGATGAAGTAAAAAAAGCTCTGTATAGATATTCACAACAGATGAAGGCTACTTAAAATTTTAATCTTTAATTTTTAATAATATGCATGGTCTTCAGATTAATATCCTTTGAGCAAGGACTCGCTTTAGTACATTATGATGTTGCGAAATACGAACACCTTTTGCCCTCCGACTGTATGGACCATAAATACATCTGCAAAATCGCCTAGTATTAGCAACCCTTTTGACTTCATCATCCCTGATGTTATCTTTATTCCATATCAAAGCTTATCTAAGGAGTGAAAAGTTATACAACGTTTTCAAAGGAGCAGTTAGGCCATATTTACGCAGCAAAGATAACTTCTGCCCTTTTATATAGTAGAACCCAGATGAATTAACGCACTTTTTGGATGTCGTAATCGCCTTCATTCGGGGAATCAAATATGGTCCGGGATTAAAGCCTTGATAGCCTTACAGCCCGGAATCCCGAGAGTTAACCGGTGGGAGGGCGTCGGACCGGCTTACCGTTGCACCGATAATTTTTCAATCAAAGAAAAAGTTAAGATAACGGAAAAATATCTTCAATCAGCACAAAATGAAGGAAGAAGGAAGAAAAAAACGGTTAGACATTAAAAATAAAATCAAAAGACAAGAGCTGTATGCCAAAGTCAAAAAAGAACGTGACCAAAAACGGCACAAGATGCGTCATGAACGGTCGAAAGAAGAGGCCGAAGATCCACAACTAAAGGAAGAAAGATTAGCAGTCAATAAAACAGAAACAATTGAGTCCAAACGAGTATATGATGAAAGTGTGAATACGGAACTTCAAGGAGAAGACCAATTTCAGTCATATTTCGACGGACGAGAACCTAAAATACTAATTACCACTAATAAGCATGCCCGAAAGGAGGCCTATGATTTCGCTGAAATGCTACTTGAGATTTTACCTAATTCAAACTTCGTCAAGAGAAAGGAACAGTTTGAAATGAAGGACATGGCTAAATTCTGTTCAAATCGTAACTACACTGACCTGTTTGTCATTAACGAAGATAAAAAGAAGATTAACGGTATCACCGTTATGCATTTACCTGAAGGACCAACTTTCTATTTTTCAATCTCATCAATTGTTTCAGCTGACAAGATTTCAGGCCACGGTAGGGCCACTGGCCATACTCCAGAATTGATTTTGAACAATTTCACCACAAGGCTGGGTAATACTGTGGGTAGATTATTTCAAAGTTGGTTCCCACAGCGTCCGGAATTCCAGGGTCGTCAAGTTGTGACGTTACACAATCAAAGAGACTTTATCTTCTTTCGTCGTCATCGCTATATCTTCAGGAATGAAGAGAAGGTGGGCTTACAAGAGTTAGGACCACAGTTCACTCTTAGACTAAGACGAGTACAACAAGGTATTAAAGGTGATATTGAATGGGAACATAGACCCAATATGGATAGGGATAAAAAGAAGTTTCAATTGTAATATGTTTATTTTTAATTTTAATATTTTTTGTCTCCCCTGCATATACTTTTTTTTTTTTTTTTTTTTTTTTTTTTTTTTTTTTTTTTTTTTTTTTTTTTTTTTGTTTTATTTCACTTCATTTGTTAACTACACATTTGTGCATGTGTCTACTGAATATATACCTATTTGCGCAAATAAATTACTGTGAAGGCCTTATGGCGGTCAGCGGGCTAACTCGGTTTTATAGGACGGTAACAATTGTATTGAGCTTTTTCAATCCCAAATAGGTGAAATTTGACGATGAATTCAACATATTTCTAAAGATTTATTCACAAATTATGTACAAGTAACTACCTATTCCATTTCAACGACGCTCCAGTCTGCAGTTTTATGATCCTGAGATGGTCCCAAAAGGGTAGTTGAAGAAGAGCCAGCCAGATTTGGTATCACATACTGCTCGGCAACTCGCTTGACATCATCGAGTGTGACAGCAAGGACATCTTGACGTTTTTGTTGACGCATTTCATTGGTTAAACCATATAAGAATTCAAAAGTGAGTTCTGATCTTGGTGGAATCGGTGCATCAAGCCCTTGGAAGACGTTAAGTTTGGCTGAGAGAAGTTCTTGGTCAGTGAATTGTTTTGAAGCAACCCATTCACCGGAGTTTTGGATAACTGAGATAGTGTTGAGAGGATTTGGATCTCTATATGAAAAGAACTCCATAACGCCGTCCAAACCTGAATAAACAGCTCCTCCACCATATGCACCACCTTTTTCCCGAATTTCTGGGTGAAGATACTTGTGCGTCAAGAGAGATGAAAGGATTCTCAATGCTGCAGAATCTGGATGATGATATTCAACACCCTTGATAGCGACACCGACGTAGGAAACAGCAAACGGTAGCTGAAAGTGTGTGTTCGCGGCACCTAGAGGTGATATCTCAGTGGACGATGAATTGAAAGTAGATTTGCTGAAACCATTTGTAAACGTGGACAACAATGACTGGTTGATAGCAAGATTGTCACATCCTGCACTGTATGTAAGACCAGCTTGAATAGGGCTTGCCATTGTAGCATAGTCATTGATCTCTTTCAACTTTGGAACAAGGTACTTCAATAATTGAGCTTCATCATATTCAGCAGCTTTTTTTATGAGTTGAACTTGTTCGATACCGTTCAGAGTCTCGTCAAGACGACGTTTAGGAAGAATACCAGCTGCTGCATGTCGTCGAGCATAAGCATGTCCATCCTGTGAAAGAGCAGACATAGCACTAGCAGCGCTACCTTGAATCAAGGGCCGCAACTTTTCCACATTATCCAATCTGGCCTTGAATAGGAACTGCTCAAGGTACTCATAAATATATGATGTCTTTTCTTCCAATGCGGAACCGCCCAATGCTAAATTCAACTCCGGTTTCGATCCGACGACGCGGGGATCACTACGCACCATAATTGAAGCATCTACAGAACCTGTATTCAATCGAATGAGGTTTTCTAATTCGGCCATACTGTGGTCGGTCGTTCCAACATTGGTAAGTGCTGCAGTGTAAAGTGGAAGATAAGGCTGAAGATGGATGGGTAGATTGGACAGATTCTTCAGCAACTGTACGTATGACACGCCCCTAGTACCAGTTTCACGAGAAAACAGGTTTATATTCCCTTGAGATGACTTTTGCACGTCGATTGGTTTTAAATCCGGCGAAATATCGTCAGTAGTAAGACTTGGCAACACAGTCAAATCGCCTTCTTCTCTTTCAGAAATGACCTCATTTTCCGCCTTAGACTTCTCCTCCAGTGTCAGTGATTCAACCTTTTTAGCCAGTCTATCTGCTTCCTCTTTTGCCATGTCAGCTTCATAGGATTCGGACGGTCTCATTAAAAATTCAAAATAAGGCTTGCTCAGCAATTCTTGAACTTTTTGCTTGAACACATCTGGGTTCCGATCAATGGCTTGCTTGAAGTCTAACAACATTTTTTCATCATCAATCAAATCAAACACGTTAGTATCGTTGAAAATTCGGGGAATAATCTTGGAAATCATATTCAAACCGTAATTAGCCTCAACCTCTCTAAACCCAAGTTCAACTTGGTTAATGATGGCCTGAACTCTATCTTGAGGAATACCGTTAGTGGCTATTTCTCTAAGCACCTGGAAAACCGTTTTTTTAAACAGTTCTAAGTTTTCTTGAGTCAAACCTTGTAAGCCAACAGAGAAGATGGATTTCCCGGGCAAGTCATCGAAGCCAGAATTCACCGTGAAATCAGTACCAATCCCAGAGTCAATAAGGGCTTCATGGAATGGCGAAGAGTGGCCCGACATGAGTAACAAGCTTAGAACCCTCCATAAGGTAACAGTTTCCAAATCATTGGAATCAGAAATGATCCACGACAGAGACATTTTATTTTGCCTTGATTCATCAAATAGAGGATCGATAGGTCCGTCAACTGTGACCGACTGGTTCTCAGTCAGCTCAATTGGTTGTTTAATGCCAAGCTTGAAATCCTGCCTTTGAAACTTATTAATAACGTTGTAAATTGGCTCCAGGGCTTCGTTTAAGTCCATATCGCCATAGGTGAAGGTGATTGAATTAGACGGATGGTATCGGGATTGCTGGAAATCTTTCAAATCTTGATACCTTAAGTCGGTAATATATCTTGGATCACCGCCACTCGATTGTAAGCTTGGATAGATTGATCTCAAATGACGTTCATGAAAGAAATATGCAGGATCCGACACCATTCCCTTCATTTCATTATACACCACTCCTTTGAAAATAAGTTTTCCTTCTTCGTCCTTTTCCAATCTCCATCCTTCTTGTTTAAAATCGGTTTCTCGGAGCAGCGGATGGTACACCGAGTCCAAATAAACCTGTTGTAGGTTCTTAAAATCTGTACCATTCGTGGTGGAAAATGGATAGAAGGTGTAATCCAAGCCAGTCATGGCATTCATAAAGTTTGCAAGTGATCTCGTGAGCATTGCAAAGAACGGATCCTTCACCGGGTACTTTTGAGACCCGCACAAGGTAGTGTGCTCCAGTATATGCGGAAGGCCGGACAAGTCAGGAGGATTGGTTTTAAATCCAACTGTAAACGCCTTATTTGGGTCGTTTCTTCCAATGTGAATGTGTCTTGCATCGGTAGTGGGTTCGACCAAGTCTAGTGCCGTCATGTCCAATCTTTTGACATGCATAACATTTCTTACTTCATAACCGGACACCTTATCACCAA
>JAJLUR010000040.1:21258-34447 GCA_030674225.1 Blastobotrys terrestris
TTTTTTTTTTTTTTTTTTTTTTTTTTTTTTTGTATATAGTTAGCCATACGCGTAGTACAATATATAGGCATATGGTGACGGCGTACTATCGGAAAGATGCTTATAAGACTGTCTGTTTGATTGGTATTACTGTAATCTCTTGCCCCACTGGTCCTTATACCTCAGATACGGATCGTTGTTTTCAATCATAAACATGCGCATTGAGCTTGATAATGGCTCTCTGCCTTTATTATTATTATGATTTCTTTCAGCACTTTTTTTCTATCTAGACTATAGGCCATCAAAAGATAATCGACATTAATATGCGTACCACGAGATTTACCAGGTTTCTTTGAATGATATAAAAAAATGGACACTATATATCAAATAAATTAAGTCTATCTAATCCATCATAGGCCCAACTCATTCAACGACGAATCCAACTAGCCTCACCCCGACCCTGGTGTGTCGTTTCACGACACGATCCTGGATTACCCCTACTCTACAACACGCCTAAATCCCATCACGAATTCAAACACAGATGCAATTTTACGGCATAATCAATATCTTATTAGCATTTCGATAATAAATCTAATCAAACTGCAACAGTAAATGAAAACATTGAACCGGAGAAACTGGTCGGAATATTTTACAATGTGGGGAGTGGTCCCCGTTGGGACGGGCACCACAGCAGAGAGTCACTTGAACAAAAACAAAACAATCACCCGAAAACAAGACGTATCCAGTCCTCGAGGACAGTGTTTTTAAGCCCAATCGTGAAAAAAGATGGAAGGTGACGGACTAAACCAAATTGTCCGAGCCTTGGAAGTTGTCCATCAATCATCATCGACTAACAACCAGCGCAGGGAGGCCCAGGATGTAAGTTAGTGTAACAATCGCCATCGCATTCTACTAATAACCTTTGGATAGTTCTTAGAAACACTCAAACACAAAGATGACGCGCCATTATGGGGGTGGCAGCTATCTAGTCCTAAAAGTAATAACCCCTATATAGTGCGACATTTCGGATTGACCTTGTTGTCACATTCGATCCAGTACAACTTCGCGAATTACAATGAGGCGAAAAAACAGGCGGTTCGAAATTGGATCATAGACCTATCCACATCTATTAAACCAGACGACCCTCATTTCATCAAGGAAAAAATATCGTTTTTATGGGTAGCTGTGGCTAAACGAGTTTGGGGGCTGGAGAGCCTCGGCGACGTGGAGATCAGCTCGGAATCAGATGGATGGCAAAACATGGATAGCTTGTTAGTTGATATGTGGAACCAATGTGCTGAGACTCGTGAACTTTCCTTATCCATATTCAGAACGCTGTTTGAGGATTTGTACATGCTGGATGACCCGGTGGCTGCTACACGTGCTAGCGTATTAAGTGCACAGTGTATTGAAGTGATCACGTCGATAGAAAACCTTGATGTCGCCTACGAGTCTCGTGTTGACACTTTGAAGAAGTTGCGGCATGGCACCGAAGGATGGCTGAACAGATGGGCTCAAGCACTAGGGCAGTGCCTGGCTAATAGCAATGCTACGGGAACCGGTGGTGGTGACGTTGTTGAAAACTCAACGCTTGTCATCAAGATCTTGGAAACGTTGAAGACCTGTCTCTACTGGGTTTTTCCTATGGCCATCCGGAACGCAAACCTGCTGGAAATCCTCAGTACTCTGCTGATACTTAATAAGGGCCATGATCAAAATTCTGCTTCCGATATGACCAAAATCAAAATTCTAGCAACGGACTGCTTACATCTTCTCTTCACGCGCTCGTTCTCTAATGATGATGACTTCCAGGCAATTGTAGGCGCTGTATTTTTACCTTCCGGCATCCAGACTCTGACACAAGTATTCGAATCAGTTCAAGTGTCTCCGGATCCAGAAAAATTCGATGACAAGGCCTATGTTCTGTTAAAGAAGCTCGTTGAAATGATTATTGGATTAGGCGAATATTTGAGTGCTAAATCCCGACTGCCAGAGGGTGCAGATGTACGCGGGTATCTGACATTGGTTTTAGAAACCACTCTCCATCCTAGTTTAGTCGTGTCTGGATTTTCGTTACAATTCTGGTGCTCAGTATTACGCATTGATAATATGATAGGAAAGGACAAAGTCAATGAGCTGTTGCCTGACTTGCTAAATGTTGTTTCAAAACGGTGCCTCCGATATGAGGATGTGGGTGAAGATCATGAAGCCCGCAAATTTCTAGATATGGACTTTGATTCGACTCCGGAAATTCATGTTTTTTTGGGAAATTATCGCCGATTTATTGAAGATATTGTACGTCTGGTGGTTTGCGTGATACCACTGAATTCTATCGAGTGGTTGAAATGCCGTATGGAAGAATTCTTTTCATCCGACTTAGGATGGCAGAGTTTAAACTCGACAAAATTGGATTATGAAGGCAACCCATCTTATTACTACGCGTATTCTCAATTTATGCTTGTTGAATCTGCTCTGCGAGGTGTTTCTAGATGGAACGTGTGGTATAATGGCGATGACAAAGATGAAATTAACAAAAATATCATTGCTGTCGTTGAAGACTGGGGACAGAAAATTATTGGGATGGATTTAAAAGATCCTGTTTTGTTACGGAAGATGGTACAATGTTTAGTGCAGTTCGCACCTGTTCTTAAGGATTCCAAGCTCATGTTTGCAGTGTTGGAACGTGTTTTGACCACTTGCACCACTGAATACCCGCATGAAAAACAGGACGATGACGAAGTTCGAGAATTGATCCGCGACTTGCGTACTAGTTGTGGGACGGAGCTGAACAGATTGGCATACATGATACCAGAGGCCCTGATGCAGATTTACGACGATTTAGAACGGGTTATTGGCGAAATTATCAACTCTGATAAACTCAGTGATCATGAAGCCGTTTCGTTCAAATCCTTTTTGTTGGTTGTTTCTCAGCGTTCCCAGGTGTACAATAAACCAGAACGATTTGCGTCCATCGTTGACCCAGTGCTATCGTCGTGGAGCGATGAAGGTACGATGAAAGGGTTAACCCAGTTGGAATGGTTCATGGAAAGAGTTGGCATAGTCAAGATTGCAGAATATTTCCGATCTAGAGGGGTAACGGCGGAAACGGATTTGTTTAAAACTTCTATGGACCAAACCGGAAGACAACTTAAGGCAGAACTGAAACAACAATGGTCGGCCATTTTCCCCATCCGAGCAACAAGAATATTTATACAATACACGATAGAAAAACTAGACCATTCTTCACAAGAATACAACGACCTTCTCAAGCTATGGAAGCCTAGAATTCAGCCAATCTTACCGCACATTCTCCAACTAATCGCACAAATTCAAGCATACCACAACCCGGAAAATTGGAAAAACCTACCGGCAGAAGTCCAATCCTTTGTAAGCTATTCGTGTCATGAGAGATTTTGGCAAGTTGGTGTTTCTACACAAACGAAGGATGAATTTGTCGACGAAAATGTCAAGGCGATGCATACGTTGCGCGATTTTGCAGATTCGGTTGGTCACATTATTAGGTATACACGAGAATATGCCTTCCTAACTCTGGGATCGATCAGTCAACTAGAAGAAACGATTTACGAAATACCTGGCATGGCCCAAAACCTGTGGCAAGCATTGGCTGGTGACTCTGCTGGTATTACTTCTCATTCATGGAGACACATGATTTCGCTTGTTTTGAGGAACGTTGTAAAAAACTGTCCAGTGGAGCATGTTAAACCGTTCATGACTGAATTTTTACCACAGGTGTTGCAGAAACTCGATCAAGTGTTGGTTGACAAATGGAACAAGGTTTATCAAAAGGGTATTCAGCTAGACGGAGGTGAAGAAGATGACGAATCGTTATCAGAAGAGATGATGGAGGAACACCTATTACGGCAATTGACGGCCATTGTTGATCGACTGTTGATTGATTTAGTCGGACAATTGGGTAATAAACAACAAGGCCTGAATACTGAAGCTAAGCAACGACAATCAGCAGAGTTGCGGGAAACCATATTGGGTACTAAGGAGATCCTCGCTCCCTTCTTAACCCTTTGTACACATATTATGACGTTTAAAGATGTCAGATGCAGTTTCAACTGTTGTCTTATTTTGCGCAACATATTACCTCAAATACTGCTCAAGGATTATGAAGTTGACTGTTTCTTATGTGATAGCCTGACCAAGACGTGTCTACAAATCCTCAGCGATCCTTATTTTGCCGACGTTCACAACGAGACTGGCTATATTTTAACCACCTTATACACGATACTTCGATCTGAGAGTCAACGACCATTGGAAACGTTGTCACAATTGCTTCCAAATGTGACCTCGCAGGAGCTGGCCGATTTTGAAGTCAAGCTGGCCAACCTCAAGTCTCTCAGGCAACAGCGGGGGGTATTTCTGGAGTTTTTGTCTGTGGTCCAGGCTATGCAATCGCAAGATAATAGCAGTGGCGATGCCCGAGAATTGCAAAGAAAGAAGGCCGAGAAGAAAAACGATAAGAATAAGTGGCTGACAAAAAAAAATAACTACGGCGGTAATTTGATGGATGAAGAAGGACTAGAAAAGAGTGCCATCGCGAACCTGTTTGGTGAGTAATTTATAATAAAAGATTTCTTTTTACCACACCCTTAATGGGTTTTATTCGTGTGCTGCACGAGTGCTTCTTTTTTCTACAAAAGAAGCAATAGAGCCTCGCAAAGAGTGGTCTGATTTGGCATTTTCTGGAATCGTCAACTACTGGTCTCTCAGAGCATGTCTCTTCTACTTAACTTTTTGGAGAAAGAACACCGGAAGATTCGCGGGTCTAAGGTAAGCGTCTTGTGGGGCAACCCCACATTTTTTTATTAGATGCGTCCGAAAGAACTCCGAGCCCATGCCGAGATTTTATCCGACCCGAAGTGTAATATATATATCTAAGACTAGCTCATCTTGTCTTCCCAAAGGAATCCCATCACATAGTGGAAGAATGTTGAGAAGAACATTTACTCAATGTCGCCAATTTAGTGTTAGCGCGCGACGATTCCAGGTAAACAAGGTGCTGAAGGATGTTGATGAAGCACTCATCCGATCCAAATTGAAAACTGGAGATACTTTGCTGGCTGGTGGATTCGGTTTGAGTGGAGTGCCCAACACACTTATTAAGGGAATCTCCAGAAGGCCAGACATAACTCATCTAACTGTTGCATCCAACAATGCTGGTATTGATGGTGCTGGGCTGGGGGTCTTGCTGGATACGAAGCAGATTTCCAAGCTCAATGTGTCGTACATTGGCGAAAACAAGACCTTAGAGAAGTTGTATCTTTCTGGTCAGTTGGAAATTGAATTGACTCCCCAGGGTACGCTTGCTGAAAGATGTCGGGCTGCTGGCGCAGGAATTCCTGCCTTTTATACTCCTACCGGAGTGGGAACCATCGTTGAGACGGGGGAGCTTCCGGTACGATTTTCTGAGGATGGCAAAAGCGTCGTCAAATATTCAAAGCCTAAAGACAGCAAGATTATTGATGGCCGAAAGTACGTCTTGGAGAATGCCCTCTATGGCGATGTTGCTATTATCAAGGCTCACAAGGCGGATAAACTGGGTAACTGCGTTTTCCGAGCCACTGCCAATAACTTTAATGCATGCATGGCCAGAGCTGCCAAATTCACCATTGTGGAAGTGGACGAAATAGTTCCAGTCGGCGCTATTCAACCTAATGAAGTTCATATTCCTGGTATCTATGTAAGCAGCGTCATTCAATCCACCGAGCCGAAGCAAATTGAGAGATTGGTTTTACGAAAGACAGCAGAAGAAATCGAAGCTCAAGTCCATAGTGCTGGTGCCCGGGAAAGAATCATCAAACGGGCAGCCCTTGAATTCGAAAATGGTATGTATGCCAATTTGGGCATTGGTATGCCTACTTTAGCCCCAAGTTTTGTCGACCCCGGTGTATCCGTACAGCTGCAATCGGAAAACGGGGTCCTCGGTGTTGGACCGTACCCGGAAAGAGGTCAGGAGGATTCCGATTATATCAATGCTGGTAAAGAAACCATCACCTTGGCCGATGGAGCCAGCGTTTTCGGTTCGGAGGAATCATTTGGTATGATACGGTCAGGAAGAGTCAGCATGTCTATGCTTGGAGCTATGCAAGTCAGCAAGTTTGGGGATATTGCCAATTTCATGTTACCAGGTCGCGTTAAGGGTATGGGAGGTGCCATGGACCTGGTTGCGAACCCAGAACACACTAAGATCATTGCTACCATGGAGCACACCGATAAGAAGGGCAACTCCAAGATCCTCAATAATTGCAACTTCCCACTAACTGGTGCCAAATGCGTCTCCCGGATCATCACCGAGTTGGCAGTCTTTGACGTCGACCATGAAAAAGGCCTTACTCTTATTGAAACTGCTCCGGGTATAGGTGTTGATGAGATTAAGCAGAAGACCGAGGCTGATTTCTCTGTGAGTGAAAACTTGAAAGAAATGGATATCTAGAACACGGGAATAACTGTCAAAAAGTTAATTAATATATACTGCCTAGCTAAGATCATAAGACAAAAGTTCCAGGGCCTTGCCTTTTAATTTTTGGATACTTTTAACAAAAATCTCGTCCGGTTGCATAGCACCAGTGGATTCAATGTTGAAAATGAAATGATCACGCTGTCTTCCCAACCTGACCTTACCTTTGAATTCATCATATCGTAAAACCTCCCTCGATACGGTGTCCTTTCTAGAGTCCTTGACAAAAGCGTCACCGTTTGAATCAATTCCGATAACACCAGGTGGGAAGCATTTTTGGAATCGCTTGGCTTGGTCCCCACTAATTGGCTCGTCACCGAGGATATCAATGGTCGGGAGTAATCTATACGACGCTGTGGCAACTGGGGAAAATTTTGCATGGTCAGAACCAACCCCTAAAACGGCATAACCGATTAACTTAATCTCTTGCTTTGGTCTCAACTTCGCAATCAAGATATCTGGATTCAAAATTTCAACATTTGCCCAGTCTTCCTGCCCACCAAACGGCTCAAACTTCAAGTCACGAGCGTAAACATTAGAATTGTTGTATAAAATATTAGGATCGGTGCAATCTTTTGGAGCGTTCGGATTTTTGGAACAGGTGACATCCAAAACAAATCTGATCGTGTTGAAGTTATTAAATAATGATACAGGCTGTCCATCTTCACCAATTTCTGGCTGGGCATTAGGATCGTACCATGATAAACTATCTGGATCCATTTTGATAGGGATTAGACCTAGTCTTTGAGCCAACACTTCATCTTGAATAATTGACGTGTTGTTGTAAACTTCAACCGTTTCAAACGCAACAGTGGGAATCTCTGAGATCATGATCCGTCGGAATGCATTAGCCAACGAGGTATCAATTCCTATCATGTCGAAATTGGCAGTTAAGTCGGTTAAATTGTAAACTTTAATATCGAAGTTTTTCTTGAACTTTTCCAAGTCCCATGATAAGTCCTCACCAGGGTAATTCCCAGGGAAGTCATCAGACTTTGTGTTAGTAACTCTATCGTATTCAATTCCAACAATCTTGCGTCGGTCTGTCATTGCGTGGATAAAGGGAGATAATGAAACCAGAAAAAAATCATCAAATTTGAAATTCCTAAAAAAAAAAAAAAAAAAAAAGGTCGGAACCGGTTAACCGACAACGGGCTTTCCGATACCCCGATGTAAAAGGTAAGATCTGCGCTGTACCTTAACTCCGGCTGATCCCGTCCAAGGTAGCTGTCATGAGACAAAAGGTATTAATAATTGCTAATTGCTGGGACTGTAAGAGTAGAATTGCTCCTTCAGATTTTTTGTTTTCTTTCTTCTGTCGTATTGAGTCTCTTTAATCTTGATCTTTTTTTGCTGAGACGTTGCAAATGTCCACCACAAGCGGTCGACTAGTTTTGTCGGGAATTGATGGGCTGAGGACACAAATCCCGTATGCCATTCCTAGACCCACGGGGGCGTCCACGCAAAGGCTCTTTCAGCTTCTTAAGAATAACAACGCTAGCTATGATGTCTTTTTCAATGAGGGCAAGTTTCATAACCATATCCCACATGCGTTGAGCAGCATTTACTTCTTGGGTGGCACTCCCGAACACCTACAAGAGTTCTACGATTCGGAATCCAGCGATATGACTTCTTGGACTAGGTTAGATTCAACCAAAATTACGGATGAAAACTGGGCTACGTATCTAGGAAAGCCCAGATATGCTAAAGGCTATTTTAACTACTTCACGGCCAAGATTCAGTCAACTGGTAACTCTGATTGGAAAAGTGTCGCCAAGGACTTTCTATTAAATAAAGAACAAAACTTGTTTGACGGCTTGGTTTGCGGTATCCTGCATCCATTGATTCATCTCGGCTACGCACAAGAGCTGGACAGTGAATTGGTTGCGGCGGAGGCTTTGGCTCTTAATGCCTGTTCATATCAGGATTTGACTACGTTCACAGAGCCGGATGAAACACAAGCAGAAAAAATTGATTCTCCCGGCACCATTTTGCTTGAAATTTACAATGACCCAGCGTTTGCTGAGTTTTCTGATCCTAAGACGACTTCGATTTCCAAGGCCCTAAAAACGTTCCCAGAACGAATCAGATATTACACAAACAGGTTGGCCGTTGACGAAAACACTCCTATTCGCTTGTTAAAAGATTCTGCCATCCTCTTCACTTGCAGTCATAAAGACGATGACCCGCAGTACGACTTTTTTCTTCTTCATTGCTTGACCTCTTCTCATGAAGCAATTGAATTGTTACATAGTCCAGACTCCATTCTTCCGAAGTCAGTCCACGCAAAGTTGGCCAAACAGCTTTGGTGTATGATCGTGGCAACGTATATTGCGCAATGCAGACCGACGGTGAAAGGCGAAAGAATCACGGAATACCCAATTGAGTCGAAAGAAGCAGCGTGGAAAGAAGCAGTTGAGTTGACGTTAAATGGTGATGAAAAGCTCGACGACCATCTTCCCAAAGCTGTTAGAGCATTATTGTTCACTGAGCAATTCACCCAAGAGGAAAGTGATTTGTATGCAAGGGCGGTGTTGAAATATACAAGGCACTTTAACAATGGTTATGCGAACAGGAATGGGCACACATTGGATATCCGATCCAGAGGTGAACAATAAATATTTTACCTGAATCTATGGTTCCAATATCCAGTTATATCTATGAATAGTTAACCATATATGTTATTCAAACTATCTTCTATCGTGCAACTAGGTTTCTTTGGTTTTTTGGGAGCTTCGCATTTATGTGGCTCCGCGAAAGACAACCCGAAATCCCGCCTATCCACATCCCAAAGGCATTTTTGAAGATCACCATTTCGCATTTACCTAACAAACACCGTAGAAATGTACTCATATTCGGTAGGTACCTTGTTCGTATAATTCATGCTATTTTACTAATCGTCAAACCAAAGAAAGGTCGCCAAGATGCTCTTGCTAAGAAATTGTCGAGTTTAGCAGGTATCCCACAACAGAAGGCGCTGAAAGTGCTCAAAAAATACGACTACTCTCTGGAAGCGGCTGCAGATGCAATCTTCACAGGGAGGGAACAGACTGAGGAGCAGGATGTTTCTGGAATTACCAAGGTTTTTGACAAATATGCGGATAATGACAATGAGATTTCCATCGATGGAACCATCAAGTTTATACAAGATCTCGGTTTGCAAGTTGAGGATCCGGTCGTATTGGCCCTTGCTATGGAGTTGAAGTCCCCTGAAATGGGCAGGTTTACCAAAAAGGAGTTTATTGATGGATGGGCTGAATGGAGAGTGAAAAGTATCGATGATATGAAGAATGCGGTTGAAAGCATGGGCAATAAGATGGCGAATGAGGATGCTTATTTTACCCAGGTTTATAAATTCACATTCACTTTTAATCTTGATACTGACGCTGGGCAACGCGTTTTACCCCAGGAAACTGCAATTGATTACTGGAAGCTGTTACTAACAGACAAGTTCCCTATTCTCGATAAGTGGATCACGTTCCTTCAAGACGAATACAAGAAGGGCATTTCTAAAGATACTTGGTATATGACGTGGGATTTTGCGAAGTACTACGAATCAGATCCAAAACTTGAGAATTATGATGACGAGGCTGCGTGGCCGTCAATTATAGATGAATTTGTCGAATATTTAAAAAATTAATCAGCATTTTTCCCCACAGTTTATTGATATTTTCTTTCCTAAGAGCTACAGGCCCGCGTATGTTTTACTGGCAGTCTTCTCTAGAACAGAAGCAAAGGTATTAATTCACGCTCGTGTAGCTAACACCTTTTCGGCTGGTTTCGTCCTGGGTAGTGAAAAGTGCCATTACTCCACACTCACTAAGCCATCTCGCTATGTAACAGATTCCGAAAGAAAACAGGAACGTTAAAGATCTCAACTGTCCGTGAACTGTATTGATTATAGCATAGTTTTCTGAAGCTATTCTTTCAAAGCTCTGGAAACTTCAATTCGGCTTTGTCTAAGATCTTTTTGCTTCGTTCTGTCGCTTATTATTACGCATAGAACGTCTGAATTTGTGCGTCTATGCATGCATATCATATGTATAGTACATTGTACAGAGTCGATGACAGCGCACTCTTAATTCTTATATGCCTATGCACATGCATATATCCGTCCGTACAAAGCTTTCAGCGGGAGAGGCTAAAAACCTCAACATCTAAAATATGCATTGCATCTCATCTTCGCACACATATACAATCTTCCACTATACGCATATATGCTATAGAATATTAAATTAATAGTAAGCTTAAGGTACCTACGTGCCTGCAGCTGAGGTTTTTCGCTCACATACCAGCTAATTATAACACTATATAAACTGGATGAGCTCTCCCTCGCGCTGTTGCGCGCGGAGGTAGTTGTTGGGACCAAAACTCTCAATCGAGGAAATTACAAGACCTTATACTGCTGAACGTGTCGCTGAATCTTTTTCTCCAGCATATACTAGACACGTCTAAAATATGAACAATAACAATAACATGATGATGGACCAGAGTGGAGGTGGCAATGGTGGTGGTGGTAGTAGTGCTGGAAACGCTCCACCTCAACAGCCACAACAACCTCAACCTCAACAAGGTCAAGCTCGAAGAATTCAGCAATTACAACCCCATCAAGTGAATGCGCTGATTACACAGTACAGGCAGGCCATGTCGGCCGCATCTCAGGCTGGTCCTCAAAGCCCTGAAGGACAGCAACAGGTGATGCGTGCTCAACGGATCAAGGCTATTTTAACTCAGTATCAGCAACAACAACAACAACAACAGCAGCAGCAGCAGCAGCAGAATCAACAGGGACAAGTGAATACTAACTCTGGGACTGCTGTTACTAACGCCGGTACTTCTGCTCCTCCACAACAGGCTGCTCCAGTTCCTGCTGCGGCCCCAACTCCAGCGGCTCAGCCTACTCCGCAGCAGCCAATTCCCGGCAGCCAGCAGGTTCCCGCACAACAGCCAACTCCAGGCGGTACTGGTCCTACTGCTGCGCGAGGGTCTGCAGCTCCTGTCAGTGGTCAGCAAAATATGACCTCGCTTCAACAGGCTCAGCTCCGTCAAAGACAGCAGTTTAACAACATGACCCCACAGCAGCAGCAAGCGTTCAGAGCGAGTCGTCTGGAACAATTGCGAACCCACCAACGAGAGCTACAGGCTTCAATTGATAAATGCGAGCAGGCATTGCGCGACCCTAACATTCAGGAGGATGCTAAGCCCAAAATTCGTCAACAGGAACAGAACCTGCGTGCCAAAAAGGACCAGTTTAGATCAATGGAACTTAATATTATCCAAGAAATTCAGGCTAGTGGCAGACAGCAACAGCAGCGGCAACAACAACAGCAGCAGCAACAACAACAACAGCCACAACCTCAACCTCAACCTCAAAATCAAAATCAAAACCAGGCCACGCAGCAACAGATGATGAATCGTCAGGCGTCTCCTCCAAACCAAGGTCAATTCAACAATAATGCCAATACTAATACCAATACCAATAATGCTACTCCGACCAATAGTCAAGCAAGATTCACTCCACAACAAACCCAATCTCAACCTCAACAGCCAATGGCAGCTGCCTCTAGATCGCAATCTCCACCTGGTCCTGCCACATCTGCCAGTCCGGCCCCTAATTCGGCTCAATCTCCAAATTCAAGGTCTACTCCACAGCCAACGGGACCGTCTGCAAGGCCGAACCCTCCAAACCCAAACCCGACTACCCAGGCAATGGCATCACCGACGCGTTCTGCTGTACCCTCTATTCCAATTCCACAACAATTGTCCGTTAAACAGCCTGTGCCTGTAGCCACAAAACAAAATAGGCCAACCATCACTGGCGGGAATGCGTTGGCCGCTGGCTCGTTGTCTAGTCCGGCTGCTACGAAGCCTCCATCCTTCGAGATGACTGGCGACACCATTTTATCCAAACGTAAATTGAGAGAGCTCGTGAGTTCTGTTGTGGGTGACGAAGAGACTCAGATTGATGGTGACGTCGAGGATTTGATGCTTGATTTGGCGGATGAGTTTGTATCGAGCGTCACTTCTTTTGCATGTAAACTGGCCAAACATCGAAAATCAGACACCTTAGAAGCCAAGGATTTGCAATTGCACCTTGAGCGTAACTGGAATATCAGGATTCCCGGTTATAGTTCTGATGAGATTAGGTCTGTTCGTAAAATTGCACCTACACAGAGCCACATTCAAAAATTGAGTGGTGTAAATATGGCAAAGAGTGTAGGCGGCAAAGGTATTTAATTATATATATATGTGTGTGTAAATCATCTCTTAAAATAATCTTTCTGACAATAGGAGTGTGAACTCTCAATACGCATGACTAACTGGCGTTTTAGATCGCTACGCATATATGCATCCATGCATTTACAAAATATACATAGCTATCTATGCATAAACGTAGAGAGAAACCCAGACGTGGAGCGACAATTCAGATTATCTTCAGTGAGCCAAAATTTCGGTGACCGTAACTATCATGTGTTTCCTTATCATCCGTAAACTGACAGGAGGAAAACATTAGGAATAGCACTACATTCAACCTATCATCTCACAGATAGAAGTAGCTTTTAGCCATATTTTAATAGCAGGTTGTTCGGCACGGCCGGTATTATTTTATGAATTGAATTAGCTATACTGGAATTTTCACACGTTTGACCGCTGAGTGTAAGTATAGCGCTGTAGAACAATTTGAGGCTGTCACCCCACAGCGCCTGTAGATAAACAACGAAC
>JAJLUR010000040.1:34547-67948 GCA_030674225.1 Blastobotrys terrestris
TTTTTTTTTTTTTTTTTTTTTTTTTTTTTTTTTTTTTTGATAGAAAAAAAGTTGTGAAATTTCAAATTGATACCGATCAACCATCAACGATAGATAATGGTAAAATCATATTTAAGATATGAACCGGGTAGGACATTCGGTGTAATCAACTCTGGTGCCAATGTTGTATGGGTTCCCCCGGGACATAATCAAGGATCAGCTGGTAAAGCTGTTGTCGGGGGGTTGGAAGAAGTGTTAACCTGGGATCTTAAAACAAGCGCACTAATATCACGATTGAGTGATACTACTAGTAGAGAGAATGATGGAAAGATGCCAGAAGTTTCCATCTTGCGGTACGACCCTAACATGGATCTTATAGGTGCTGGTTATTCTGACGGCAGTATCAGGGTGTGGGATATGAAATCGGGGGACGTAGTTGTGACATTCAACGGCCATAAAGGCGCAATTACCAGTCTCCAATTCGATGTTAGTGGGACACGACTAGTCAGTGGATCAAAAGACTCTAACATTATTGTTTGGGATTTGGTGTCTGAAACCGGCCTTTACAGATTGCGTGCTCACAGAGATCAAATCACTGGATTGAAATTTATAAAATCAGCAGAGGAATCTGACGAAGAGCAATGGTTAATATCCGTCGGTAAGGATGGCATGATCAAGTTGTGGGACTTAGAGACACAATTCTGTGTAGAAACCCATATCGCTCATCAGGGAGAATGCTGGGCTTTGGACGTTCAAGACGGCATGGTTGTTACAAACGGAGGCACCAAGGAAATTAACATATGGAATTTAGATTTGACAGCAGAGGAAGGAAAGCGGTTGGTTTTTGAAGGGCTGTTAAATAAACAAAGTGCGCAACGTGGTGTCGAACTCTTATTTTGTGATGGAAACAAGAACTTTTTCGCGTTGGCGAATAACGATAGATCAATTGAAATCTTCCGTCTGAGAAGCTCCGAGGAAATAAAAAAATCAGTCGCAAGAAAGAGAAGAAGGCGGAAGGATAAAAGTGAGAGTGAAAATACTACTGTGATCTCGGAAAATGAGATTACAGAGAGGATTGTTCCCCACGCACTTGTTCGAACTCCAGCCAAAGTAAAAAGCTTTTCATGGCAAACGCTTACCAGTTCCAAGCATATTAATCTCCTTGTTTCCTTAAGTAACAACTCTTTGGAGACCTATGCCATTGACCCTGCCTCCAGCAGCGCTTCTGCTGCCACTGCCGGATATAACCGGACATTATTGGTGGATCTGCCAGGTCATAGAACTGACGTGCGTGGATTGTCAATAAGCTCCGATGACAAGATGGTGGCTAGTGCTGCCAATGGTAGTGTAAAAGTATGGAACCTACGGACTGGTAATTGTTTGCGAACTTTTGATGAAGCCGGATATTCTCTCTGTGCAAGCTTTTTACCCGGTGATGGTTTAATTGTTAGTGGTACAAAGAGTGGCGAAATTGAGCTGTTCGATGTTGCATCTTCATCATTGGTTGAATCTATCGAAGCGCATGGTGAAGGCGAAGTGTGGTCTCTGGATGTGTCAAGAGACGGTACTCAGATGGTCACAGGAGGAGCAGATAAAACTGTGAAATTGTGGGAATTCAAGGTTTCCGAAAGCTCCCAAAAGTTAAAAGTCAAGCATAGACGCACTTTGGAACTCACTGACGATATTCTAAGCGTCAAATTCTCCCCTGACGGTAAATACCTTGCAGCTTCTCTGTTAGATAACACCATCAAAGTCTTTTTTGTCGATACGCTTAAATTCTATCTCAGCTTGTACGGGCACAAGTTACCAGTGCTTTCAATGGATATCTCTCACGATTCAAAATTACTGGTCTCCTCTTCAGCTGATAAAAATATCAAAATCTGGGGCCTGGACTTCGGCGACTGCCATCGAAGTATTTTTGCCCATAATGACGCGATTCTCCAAGTTAAGTTCGATCCATTCTCTCACAACTTCTTTTCTGCATCAAAGGACAAATCTGTTAAATATTGGGATGGTGACAAATTCCAGAATATTCAAAAATTGAATGCTCATCATGCTGAAGTGTTGGCATTAGCAATTGGAAACAAGTCCCATCTCCTTGTATCTGCGTCACACGATAAGAGCATTCGAGTATGGGAAGAGACAGACGAACCGTTGTTCCTAGAAGAAGAAAGAGAAAAGGAGTTGGAACAAATGTATGAGGAAACCTTGACAGAATCGTTAGAAGAAGATACTAACAATAATAAAATGGACGAAGATGATGAGGAACAAGAATCGACTGTTGAGAGAGCTGGCAAGCAAACTATTGAAACCCTGAAGGCCGGTGAGAAATTAATTGAAGCCCTAGAAATTGGTACAAAGGATATTGACCGGGAACCTACTGAGACCCGTCATGTCATATTGGCTACTCTAAATGTCTCTGCTGAGCGATATGTTTATGATGTCTTGTCCAAGATCAAACCGGCCCAGTTAGAGGATGCTATTTTAGTTTTACCACTTGACAAGATCACACAACTATTCAGATTTATTGAAATTTGGACTGGAAAGACCAATGAAGGCTATGACATTTCAACTGTTTGTTCTGTGCTCTATACTACCCTGAGAATTCATTATAAGCAGATCACGGCTTCGAAACAGAGTAAAGTTATTCTTGAGCGGGTTAACCACAACCTCAAAACCGGGTTATCCTCCTACAAGGATGTAATTGGTTATAATTTGGCTGGACTGGAAATTCTCCGTCGGCACTGGCAGTTGTCTCATAACAAACAGTTCCTTGATGATAAAGAGTACAAGGAACAACAAGAGAGGTTAACCAAAAAGAGAGTATTTACTACTGTGTAATTTTTTATAGACCTAAATTGTTTGATCATCCACTAGTTTTTATTAGAATAAGCGGGGTGAGGGTTAATGTTAGCTATGACAGGATTACATTATTATGCACGTCTAAAAACAGCGAGAGGGGTTGCCAAATAAATAACACGACTACTTCTTCTTGACATCTGAACTCCATTGAATCTTAGGTCCATTATCTTCTTCTTCTTCTTCAGAAATTGGTGGTGGTACTGGTCTAGTTGGAACTGAAGATTCCTCCTCATCGTCATCGTCACCTTCATTACGCATCAAACCCAGCGCAGCCAATCGACGATTACGCTCGACTTCAGTTTCTTCACCGGTATCATCGCTGGTACCATGGTAACCCTCGTCCTCGTCCTCATCCTCGTCCTCCGCTTTACCAAGGAAGTTCTTTGGCAGCGTCGCAGAAGTATCAGCGCCCTGAGTAGCATTAGCCGCATTCTGTTGTTCTTTTTGCTGCTTTGCCTGCGGTGTTTGTGGATCAAGAAGAAGAGACTTGAGTTGTTTCTTCATAGTCTTTTCGTCAACATTAGGGCCAAGTTCAGAGTTCCCGTCTACCAAAATCAAGTCGTTATCATCATCACCTCCATTTTTTTCCGGGTCCAAGTTCCCTGCAGGAACTTGTGTCTGAGCCTGAGAAGAAGATGCGTTTGGAGATTTACTGTCAGTCTCGGCTTGAGGTCGTTTGATACCGACTTTTGAGAGCCATTGGTTAACAATACCGGGCTGGTTTGCGGAAGAATCAGCCCGTGGACGGTTAATTCTATATCTTCGGACAATTTCACCGTCCTCGTTTTCCACGATAATATCATTATCCAACTGATAAGCAACAATTTTTCTACCAGCATTTTCTCGTCGCAATGGACGGTCTTGCTGATCTGAAGAAGATTCTTCTTCTGCAGCTTCTTCAGCCTCCTCATTAGCCTGCTCTTTGTCTTCTGGGGCTCTCGAATCAACGGTTTTGATAACCTCTCCATGCTCATCTTCGACAATGATTTTATCGCCTTCTTGATATGCTTGAGGACCAGTGTTGATCTGTTCTTCCAGATCTTGTTCGTTGTCGTGTTGGATCACATCAGTTGGAACTCTCCTACCTGCACCAAGATCAATTGGATCGTTTTGTGGCTCTTCGGTTCTTGGGGCAGCATTCTTTCGTCGTCTTTTCATTCCACCAGCTGGTTTGGCAGTGGTGCCAATTCGAATACGACTTGGTTCCTCCGTATCAACTTTATGAAGCGACAGTGTTTTGCCGCCTTCCAAACGAGGCAATCTTGACAGCCATGTTTGATTGTTTCCACCTGTGGTATAGGACATTGTAATTGTCATGTTGTTGAGTCGCTTACCAAGCGTGAAGACTGCAATAGAGGAACCGTGAACAATGATTGATGAGATAACCAAGAATGTTGTGACTGGCCAAATGACAGCGATTGCATTATAGTGGTCCGTCTGTGGAGGTGGCAACTTTTTCAAGGGAGTAGGCTCTCCAGATTCCAGTTCTGCTCTACACAGGATCGAAATGAAAATCGCACCGACACCGATTGGACCGAAGTGTCCACAAAAGAACGCTTCCCTCCACGTTCTGATATCGGAGTTGAACGGCTTGGTAATCAACATGATGGGTAATCTTCTGAAAATCAAAATCAATATTGCGATAATGACCAACTTCCACGGTGTTAGCCCGATGGACTCAGAGTTGAACAAGTCCCACGGTACGATTGCGCCGAAGTAGACAAAGAAGGACATGTTGATAAGCAAATCAATGACGTTAGAAACATGGGATTCTTCTGTTTTACGAGAAAACCATCCATCCCAAGAAAAAGCCGTTCCGGCCGCAAAGGCCACGAGCAGGTCATCTGTACCAATGATGGAACCCACCCCGGTACAGAAGAGGGCTAGGACGAAATAGAAGGATAAGAAGGACTCTCTGTCAATGAGATTGTGCTTTTCTGCAAACTTGATGCCATGTCTGCCGACGTAGCCAATGATTGCACCGAGAACGCAACCAAAGACACATTCGTACAAGACTGTGATTACGATGAAATGGAATGCAATCTGTTTGTGGTTTCCGGCGTAATGGATGCAGTTGAGGGCCAAATACGCGAACGGGAAAGCCATGCCATCGTTACAGCCCGATTCAGCGGAGAGAAGGTTTCTCAAGTGACCTGGGACTCGACGGGCAAACTTACCTTTACCAACGACCGCAGATGCCAAAACCGGATCAGTAGCAGTAACGCAGGCAGCCAAGGTCAAGCCTTCGATCCAGGTGATGGTGGGGATGAGCTTCCATAGGAAGACGGAAGAAATGAGCCAACCAAAAGTCATGACGGGTAATAGAAGAATAGTCACCGGGAGCCAGTGCTTCAACATGTATTTTTTGGGCAGTTCGACTGCCACAGCGAAGATTTGGATGACCAGAACGACTCTGGAAATTTCCAAAGTGATGAAATCGGTGTTCCCCCATGTTGTTGGAGCAAACCAGTTCAAACAATGCGGACCTACGATTACCCCAAAAATGGTGGCCACTGTGGCTTCACCTATGTATAGTTTCTCCTTGACGAAGAGGGAGATCAGGGAAAACACAGTCGTGAACCCTCCGATCAATGCATACGCTAAATGTGGTTTATCGATCTGGTTTTGGTTTTGTGTTAATACTCTTCATACAGTGTGTGGAAAAACAAGGAAGAAGCTAAAACAAACTTACCCATAACTGAGCCCATGCCATATTTCAAAAGTTAGTAGTACCGTAGTAATACCAAAAGGGGTGGGGGATTATTTCTTGAGATTTTCGTCGATAAGAAAGAATGTGCAGGGCTCTCTATATTTTTTTCCTTTACTGTCTGTCGGGCGAATCGGAATTCCGGAAAAAAAAAAAAAATGCCTAGCAACGGAATCGTTCTTGGCAAAACAATTACGCAAAGGTTTATTTATTCTTTTTTTTTTTTTTTTTTTTTGGTTGTTTGTTTTCGGTTAGAGAGTAATACAGTATCGTAGAGTATAGTTATATGTTAAACCCCCTGATTCTATTGAAATGTGGGTGGATGATCTGTGTGTTAATCACTATCTTCTCGAGCTCAAGTTATCTCGGGGAAAATTGACATTGTGACCCCTGGCTCTGAAACTTTGGGGGGGAAGGGAGTGGGTGCATGCGTCATAGATCATTTGGATAACATCCAATCAGCTTTTCGGTCAATCTTATCGGTTTCGAGATCTCCTCTTTTCCAGGCGCTAAGAGTCGGCTTGACTTAGGAACCAGCTACTTGGCGAAAAGGCTTACTGAATGAAATCACAGCTGCTGTAGCAGTTATGCGGGATACCTTCCTTCCTGTTTTGGTAGGACACAACCGGACATGTCCGAAAAGGGAAATTTAGCGAGAGAGAGACCGTTAAGCCGTTTTATTGGCGTTGTAGTGTATAGGGAATAAATTCGGATATCGCATTAATCGGTCCACTTCACAACAGAGTGACTGAGGTGAAAAATGTCGTCTCGCAAATGAGGGTAATTGGCAACCAGCTAGTATAGATAAGCCCAATGGGTTTAATGAGAACCTCATCCACCGGAGGCTTCTACAGTCCTGAACGACCAAGTCTAAATCTCCTACTGCTTGTAATATGTCCAGAGAAGCGCTGCGGACAATTATTCTTCCAAGCAGTTCTACTATACAGGGTGCATGAGGGAAAGAAAAAACAAACCAGGACGCTTAACTGAGTAAAGTAAAAGCTTTTCGTCAGAAGATAATCAGTCCTGAACAACCAAGTCTACAGGAAATCTCCTACTGCTTGTAATATGTCCAGAGAAGCGCTGCGGACAATTATTCTTTCAAGCAGTTCTACTATACAAGGTGCATGAGGGTCCAAAAACAAACCAGGACGCTTAACTGAGTAAAGTAAAAGCTTTTCGTCAGAAGATAATCAGTCCTGAACGACCAAGTCTACAGGAAATCTCCTACTGCTTGTAAAAGTCCAGAGAAGCGCTGCGGACAATTATTCTTCCAAGCAGTTCTACTATACAAGGTGCATGAGGGTCCAAAAACAAACCAGGACGCTTAACTAAGTATAAAGTAAATTTTTTTTTCTTCGTCAGAAGATAATCAGAAATGAATGCTAACAAGCACAAAAAAGAGCATTTTAATTATTTTTTTTTTTTTTTTGCTTATTACCTACAAAAATTTCAGTTGCACAAGCAACCAACACATACTCTAGCATTTTCATTAAATAAGATCAGCAAGGTTCATTGGCATCTCAACAATCTGGGTAGCATAGAAAGATTCGATTTCCTTCATGTCGTTGTAGTCATTATCAGTGACAAAGTTGATGGCCACACCCTTTCTACCGAAACGACCACCTCTACCGATACGGTGAATGTAGTTTTCTTGGTTGGTTGGAAGGTCGTAGTTGATAACCAAGGACACCTGTTGGACGTCGATACCTCTGGCCAACAAGTCGGTGGAGATCAAGATACGGGAAGAACCGGTTCTGAATTCTCTCATAATGGTGTCTCTTTGAGCTTGGTCCATATCACCGTGCATGGCAGAAACAGTGAAGTCGTTCTTTTGCAATTGCTCTTGGACATATTCGACCTTTCTTCTGGTGTTACAGAAAATAACAGCTTGGGTGACAGTGATGGTCTCGTATAAATCAATCAAGACGTCGATCTTGAATTGCTCTTCACCGACGCCAACATAAAATTGCTTAATACCTTCAAGGGTGAGCTCGTCCTTCTTGACCAAAATTCTGACTGGATCTCTCATGAACTTGGTAGTGACATCAAGAACAGAGGCTGGCATGGTAGCAGAAAGAAGAACGACTTGAATCTTAGCTGGGAGCAATTGGAAGATGTCGTAGATTTGAGCCTTGAAACCTCTGGACAACATCTCGTCGGCTTCGTCCAAAACGAACATCTTAATGTGGTCGGTTCTCAAGTGTCTTCTGAGGATCACATCGTTGACACGACCAGGGGTACCCACAACAACGTGGACACCTTGTCTGAGGACTTCAATGTCATCCTGAACGTTGGTACCACCAATACAGGCGTGGCATTGGACCTTGAGGAAGTCACCCAAGGCAAGAACAACCTTTTGAATTTGCAAAGCAAGTTCTCTGGTTGGGGCCAAAATCAAAGCCTGGGTTTGGTTGATGGAGGTATCAATGTTTTGCAAAACAGAGATGGCAAAAGTGGCAGTCTTACCAGTACCAGATTGGGATTGGGCGAGAACGTCGTGGCCCTTGATGACGGGTAAGATTGCTCTTTGTTGAATAGAGGAAGGTTGTTCAAAACCATAACCGAAGATACCTCTCAAAAGGGATTCCTTAAGGTTAAGAGCATCGAAGCTGTCGACGACCTCGTCGTAGTTGGTGACGATTTCACCAGAGTCAATATCTTGAAGTTGTTCACTCATCTCGTGGTAATTTTTTTGTTACTATTAAGTGTGTGTAAAAAAAATTCAGAAAAAAATAGGAGAGGGTATGTGGGCATATGCTGTGAAAAAAAAAAAAAAAAAAAAAATTACGCGCCGATGGTCATTTCCTTATTAGGCAATTACCCGGTTCTACCAGTGTGTGTGTGTGTGTGTGTTTTTTGTCAGATTACTGTATGTCATAGCATTGAACGTTAACGGGAATTCGAAATAGTGATAAAGTCTGATATTGAGTATATATGGCTTTTGTTTATTTGTATGTGTATTGCTTTCTGTTTTTTTTTTTTTTTTCAATTTTATTTTGACTCTAGTGGTGGTATATATAGTATACAAACACGCGGATCGGATTCGAAACGGTTGCAATTTATGGTAGCTCACCGCATTACTTGCGACCAGCCATGCATAGTGAGTGGTGGGGGACACGCAACGCTAACCAAATAGCTATGCATAGTCCATGTACTGTTCTCTTTCACTGCGTAGTATGCATCGGCAACTATGCATAGAGTAAATATTCTTATAATCATTTTTTTTTTTTTTTGAATGTATTTATTTGTATATGAACAATTGAGCTTTGAGAAGAAGAATATGAGTATGGGCTTATAAATATAAAGTGCGAAGGTATTTGGGTAAGTGGAGAATTTTCCAATGATTTTAGTTGGAGTATTTGCTGTAGATTCAATTCAACTGTTAGGGAATATGAGTATGCATATACGTGTCTCTAGCATGGTTAGGGAGTTACCAGAATCATTTCCTACTGGAGGCTGGAAGAACAATTTACATAATCTATAGCCTCATAGTCGTTTCGCCGCTTTCTAGACGGCTCGCTGTTAGATCACCTAGGGAAGCTTTGCAGATTTTGTAAGAATAAATTATATACCAAAAGCAACATTGATCTAATGAGTTCCCAACTTCTCGTTCAAAGTGGTTGTGTTTGTACTCAAATATTTGGGATTGAAACGGATCAATGCTACTGACGTCTCCCTCCGAATCCAGTTTTCATGTTCACCGCCAGAAGGTCTTCACACAGTAATTGATTTACGTATGCATATGTATATATTCTTATTCAGTCAATATTCAAAAGAGAAACGATTACGCTCCACACACTATGCGTATGCACAGAGCTGTTCAAGTCTGCGAATATGTGCTGTATGTATGGATACTGATAAGAGGCGCCGATAGCTACTCAACACACAAACATGCACACATTCGCCGTGAATTTCTCGGGTATACAGCATATGGCCACACCATATCAATCAGTCAGGTATATTCAGGGATAGGGTTTAGGGTGTGTGGTATATAAAGTTTAAGCCTGTCCGATTGACGCTCTTCATCACTGCACACTTCAACATGACCTTTCCAACCGAAATTTGGCTGGAGATTATGAAATATTGCGGTACAGCAGAGTCTCTTGTGCTGCGAGCCACGAGTTCCAAACTTAACAAGATTGTGAAGATCAACGATTACTGCATACGAGTCGATAGCGGTAAAGGTTTGTTGACGACCAAATGTAAGAGTCTCAATGAAAACGACTTTAGAGTCAAAGTGGAGGACGGAAAAACCATTGTGCAAAGAGAGTACAGCCCTCTTCCTATCCACAAAAAGTTGAAATACAAGTACTTTGAAAAAATGAAGGAAAATGGCTTGGAATTTTGGGTGCTCTCTTCAAATAAGATTCATGTCGATCTCACCGGGCGAAAGACTCAGAAAACTTGCAAACTCCTGCAACTTGTGCTCGTATCATTTGAGTCCCATCCAGATCAGGCCGGGGTTGTAATTGATATTTCATGTTACGATCTGTTCAAACATGCTAGAAGCTTTGTCAACCTGATTAACAACAGTGCTGCTAAAGTTACCGCGCACCTTACTTGCTGTCATGTTCAAGGAGAAAATTCTCACAGGGTTCGGAAAATCAAATTGGGTGACAAATTCACCAAAGTCAGTATGCATTATCGTGATGTATTGCCATGGGAGTGGACCGAATTTACTGGAAACCGATTGGAGGAGGTTGTACTTGATGCGTGCGAAGATTATGACTTTGACGATGGAGATACCGAGAACGACCAATATAGAGTTGAAACCTTCATTAAAGGCGTCTCAAAATGGCTTCATGGCGTCCATGTTGACGTGCTCAGCATGGCGAATTTGTATTTTTTAGTCAACTCTTTGACCCAAGTGCAGGATATCGCTAATGTGGACGTGGATTGTCTGGAACTTTATCAAAATATCTTTGATATGCCTAGTAGCGAATCTCATGAAGAAAAACCTATTGATTGGAACATCTCTAAGCTCAGCCTGGGAGGCTGCTTCCTTGAAGTACTGGAGATATTTAACTTCCCGCAACTACGTGAATTGTCGATCCACACTGGCCAGTTTAGATTCGATGTTTATGCAGAAATCGGACTCCGCGCTGAGACTCACAAGAAGCTTCTGCAAAACTTGAACAGTCTTGAAATTAATTTGGATGACTGGAATGTTTTGAAGACCCATTTCTCAAATGTGCTTTCTGCATTGCCGCTGAAAAACTTAATACTGAGAGTAGACTACGAAACAGTTAATATCAATGATGTTGACTGTACTCCGTTGAAGCGTCTAGAATGTCTGTCCTTGGTGGAAATTCCGTGCAAATTAACTATAGACGAAGGCGAATTGTTTGCAGCGTTGGCAGAGGACCTTGCAGAGAAAATGTTGCCAGGAAATAAAAATTTACGACAGATTAGAATCCACGGCTTTTTTGCACATTATGAAAAGGTCTTATTCTAGAGTTGCTTATGTAATGCATTCAAAATAACAGCATATTTATTCAATAGCTTCTAATTTACCTTGATCCTTCGAGTCACCCTTATTTCCAATAAAAATAACCTTCTCAATGACAGTTGAGGCGTCTTCATCATCACCGTCAAAAAAAAGAACGATAGAAGTCACAGATTGGAAAAGCACGTAGCGTAGTTTAATTTCGACCCATCCATTTTCATCAGGTTCTCCAATCTCCCCTTGATGAAGGGCTCTCACACCCGCAGCGGCGTCTTCAAACGAGAGAATGCTAGTCGCGTTGGCCCAAATCTTAATGCTATTTGGTAATTGATATTCTTCATCCTTGTCGATTTGATCTTGTTCACTTGGAAGGCCTCCCAGCTTTAATAAGACCGAGTAGACTTTAGTCTTGTTGTTAAATGGCGCATATGTAAGGATCTGTGAATCTGCATCCGATTGAACTGGTCCTTCATCTTTAGTGTTGAGATCCATCAGGCTTCGAACCGAACCATTCTTAACATTGAGGATTTCAGCCTCTCCGAAATGAATTATGTCATTCAAAACTTCAAACCCTTTCGAAACATATTTATCCGTTTCCGCTGGGGTTAAGTTAGCAGCAGGTTTAGCCTTAGACAGTCCCTCCAGGGCCTTTTTAATTCCGTCAGGATCGGCCCCGCGCACTCGATCGACTTCCTGTCCATTCCTGAAATAAACAAAAGTAGGCATTGCCGTAACTTGATGCTTTGCTGCGATATCCTTGGACTCGTCTACATCAATCTCGAAAAACTCCACCGTGGAGTGCTTTTTAGCCAATTGCTCAACAATTGGAGCAATGGCTTTACATGGCCCACACCAGGAGGCTGTGAACTTAACCACCACCAGTTCATTGTTTTTGATCTCCTGGTTGAACTCGTCTTCACTTTTTACTTGGTACATTTCCCGCCACTTTGTGTTAAGTACGCTTGCAAGACTAATTTATTGAGGCCAGGCGAGTTGGAGCAGAGGCCCGATAAACGTCGGATCGGTGGGCCGTTGCCGCTCTGCCACCGCGTAATTCGCCACAATCTGTTGAAGTACGCCACTTCAGCCAGTGGCTGCATGGGCATGCTGAAAAACGTTAGGGAATGCAACGAAGAGTGGAAAGATAATTACACAGATTTAAATATTAACAGTTTCACTGCTCATTTGCGAACAAACAGATATATATATAAATAGAAGCCAATACATAGACCAAAACAATCAAGGGCCCTTCTCCACCATTCCGTCTAGATACGACTTTATCATCTTCAACAATTCTACCTTGACATCTTCTGGTACCATTGCTGTGAACATTAGTGGTACTACTCATAGTTTCGTCAAACATGTTGATCTTACTTAGTGCCTTTGGTTCGATTTTCCTCGAGACCCGTTCAAAATTTGGGTCCTGGATCCCACTCAATTCTTCTATAAAATCACCGTTAGTCGATTTTGCGGTACCCTTAACAGCGAAAGCATACCTAAAGCCAGATCATTTACATCGTCAAACCAGCCAGATTCCTTCAACCGTTGACGAAGGTGTTTTTTGAGCCTACGGAAAAAACTGTCAATATGGCACAAAAAAAAAAAATGCAGCTACAAGGCATACTTTTCAAACTCTCCACTTTCAACTAAACGAGTTTGAATGCTGGCTTTGAGTGCCTCCTTCGTTTGGCCGGACATGTTTAGTTTAGAGTGGAGGAAGTGTAGTTCGGTAGTAGTCCCTAATAAAATTGCATGAATCGCCGATTAAAGGCCGATGATAGACCGCCCTAACACAAGACTCTTTCTCTCAACACGTTTTAGAAAAGAAAATGGGATTGGGATCCGCTAAAGTAGATCGAGTGGAGGAATTAGTAAGGACACATCGCCATTCAGATTGAGGGCACGCGTTAGGCTGACAAGACTAGAACGCCAGTGACGCCAAGTGGGTCAAGCTACAGAAACTCTTTTTTACGGATGCAGAAGGCAAACCAAGAGACTGGGAATCCGCAGCTAGGCGGACTCGAGTAGAAGAATCTGGTGTTGATGGTGAGTAGAAAAAAAAAAAAAGCCTATTAGCATGGTTCAGACTAATATTTTACGTACAGGCTGCGGAATTCTTTGCTTGTTGGAGAAACCCGGAGGAAAAGAAATTCTTCTTCAAAAACAGTTTCGACCTCCCGTCAATGGAGTCTGCATTGAACTTCCAGCGGGATTGCTTGATCCTAATGAGTCCATTGAGACTTGTGCTGAGCGGGAACTTTTGGAGGAAACTGGCTATGTTGGAAAGGCCACCAAAGTTGGTCCTGTAATGTTTTCCGACCCAGGATTTTGTAACACAAACCTTCAGTTGGTTCATGTTAAAGTTGATTTGACTGATCCGAGAAACCAGAATCCGCAACCTCAATTGGAGGATGGTGAGATCATTGAGTGCTTTTCCATTCCCTTGGAGAAATTTCCACAAACTCTTCTACAGCTGGAGAAGGATGGGTACAAATTGGATGCTCGTGTGCAAAATCTGGCAGATGGTCTCGTCCTTGCTGCTGAATTATAGCTTTGTACCAAATTTTATCTCCTATTTAGTGAATTTACTTCCCATACACTGCATAACAACTCGGCCATAATCTATGCATATCCTGGCTCCTTTTTTTTTTTTTTTTTTTTCTCACTCCTCCTCATAGCAAACTTTTATTGTATCGATTTTGTTTTGCTTTTTTCAAGCCCAAAAAAGCCCTTCTACCTCGGACCGCAGATTCACTTCACATCCGTGCTTAACCCGACTTGCTACTGATCTGATTTGCAGTACACTCCATGTGCCGTCATAGAAGCACCCTCCTCTTTTGGTAGAGTCACCGGAAAATGCACACTTCAACAAACCGATGACGTGCTTATCTTATCGGGGGGGTAGACTAGTATAGCTATGCCGTAGCACTAGTAATGAATAAAACAAGTCGGACCGACAGTCGTTCTCTGGTTACACACCTTCTATATACACATCATCATCATCATAATAATGACAGTTTCGACACAGCAGGAGGAGTACTGGATTTTCGGCTATGGCTCGCTGTTGTTCAAACCACCTCCGCATTACGACCTGAGAGTGCCAGGATATGTCCAGGGCTATGTCAGACGGTTCTGGCAGTCTTCTATCGATCACCGGGGCGTGCCCGATGCGCCCGGAAGAGTTGTTACCTTGATTGAAAAATCCTACTGGGAAACGCTGGACGATCCTCATCCGTCCTCGGATGACGATATCACCTGGGGAGTTGCCTATCGAATCGTTCCCGAAAAAGTTGAATTCGTTAAGGAGTATCTGGACATCCGAGAACAAAATGGATATAGCGTGCACACTGTGCCATTCCACGTAGACAGGACTAATAGCCACGATGAGAGCGTCTTAGAACTTCCGAAGACCATTCCTTGTGTCGTGTACATTGGTACTCCAGATAACGAGGCGTTTGTTGGTCCACAGGATCCAGAGGAGTTGGCACGCCACATCCTAAAGTCGCGGGGACCGTCTGGCCACAATAGGGAGTATCTGTACAAGTTAGCCGAAGGTTTAAAGGAGCTTCCTCCGGCAGCTCACGATCATCATATCGAAGAACTAGTTAGAATCGCAAAGCAAGTAGAGGAATCTTCGTCATGATTTATATATAGATAATATATAGGCTAATGGGAATTTTCGTAATATTTATATGATTCAATGTCCTGTTGGGACGGCCATCTTTTCTCCTTCGTCGTCTGTCCGTGACTATATAGATAATCCCCATTAGGACTATACAACACCAGACCGCAGAGACAGTTTCTGTCGGGCTGGAGATCGAGGCGGTCCATCCATGGAAGTACCTCTAGCAATTCCTGATGGTACTTTGCACGTCCCAACATGCGAATATAACTATGAAACAGGTTCACATCAGGATATATCTTGAACATGTCATGTCTGTCACTGGAATCAATGTGTGCCCCTCGAACCCATTTCTTGAACTCTACGACTGCCCGTTGTGCTGCAAACAACCCGTCCCATTCAACACGCAGGTCAGTAGCTGCCAATAGCATCGCAGAGAGTGTTGTCTTATCCGGCTCGAGTCCCAACTGACGCATCTGCTTGTAAGTATTCCAGAAGTTAGTCTTGTTACGATGGGATTCGGTCTTGAGCAATGCATTAAAACTCGTTCGATCTTTTCTGGACAAATTTTGCAGTAGCAGCCGTGATTTATCCAGATCCACGTATCCAGTCATTTCCAAACATTTGGCCAACAAACTCTGATTGATATGACATCCCAGGTCAATAGCCTCGGAAAAAATCCTTTCGGCTCGCTCTTGAGACTTACAGCCATCCAAGAGTTTCGAAATAATAAATGGTGTAAGACGGACTCTTTCTTTTTTGATCTTTTCCCATAGAAACTCAGTCAATTGAGGGGTCAATTGTCCGAGCTCAATCAGCCGGCTCAACAACACCCCCCAAATACCCGGTGTCCGATTATATTCTGGTGTACTGTCCAGATGACTCAACGCTTCGAAGGAGTCTTCCGACAACAAAATTTGCATTGCGGAAACCCCTTGTTTATACGGGAATATCCCAAATCGATGCTTACTTTTGTCAACTGTATCGTCCAACGCCCAGAGTTCCTCACGGGAGTAATCATATTTATGTGCTTTGACCAATTTGACGAACGCCCACGACTTGTCGGAAGCAATTTTCCGCAAAGTATATGCTAATGCAAGATATCCCTTGGTATCCACTTTTATATTGTTAGTATTCATCTCTTGAACCAGAACTTTTTGCGCTTCAGATAATATCACCGCTTCACGCTCGCTCCATCCAGTTCCAAACTTTGCTACTGCCCATAAGAGCTGGTTATACGTAAATCCATTCTTGAGATCTTCATGTGCTAGATTGCAGAACATGTCACATAGCCGGGGAACAAATTCGATCATCTCTTTTTGAACGTTCCGAATCAATTTTATAAATACAAAAATTTGTGAGTCTTTATCGAGTCTTGCAAATTCTGATTGAAACAGTCTCATCAAATAATAGCATTCTTTCCGACTAGTGCAGTCTCGTCTAAATGTGAATCTCAACAAAAACTCCGGCCAATGGCCCTTTTTATTACTCTCAATAGCCCCCATTAATGACCTTTCCTCTATGCATTTGATCCAACTCATCAAGTCCTTAATTTTATAACCGTGCCGTTTCAGAATCCTTCGCAAGAGTGACGGATTAGCAGAATGGAGTGGTAATCCCAAATTGTCTATATCTAGCTGGAAATATCTCTCCTCTTTCAGCTTCATATCTGGAAACACTCGCTTCGCCATCTCCCATATCTTCGCCTCATTGTTATCATCATGCTTTAAAATCTCCATTCCTAACACCGTTAACGGCTCCAACAAATCCTTCTTCATTTTTTTACTATACAGCTCCCTGGGGATCAAGTCCTCTTCATTTGTACTAAAGAGCACTTTCCCTGCAACTTGTTTCCCCATATTTATGTCTAATTTTTCAGAGTTCACGTAATCCACCAATCTGATACCGTTACCCTTAGAAAATGAAGAAGATTTTCGAGAAACCATTTGCAACTGGCTCAGTACCCTTTGGCATATGGGCCCCTTCATTTGTTGTAACCCCCATCGACATAGCACTGAGTTCATGTCATTATACCACTATCTGTCGGGTTTCTAAGATATGGAAAATTTCACCACTTAAGCTTCCCAACACAAAAAATGGGAAATTCTTCAAACACCGCTGAGAGGTTCGATTCTGCCCCACTGTAAATTTCTCAATATATTGACACTATTATATTAGCCATGTATAGCTAGCGAATTGCATACAAAATACGCTTATACTAAAATTGCAGAATAGTACAGTCATTACAAAAGATCTTCTTTCTAGAGTGAGACGTCGTCAGCGTTGGGGTCAACATCTGCATGCTTGCCCGCAAACCTCCTCAGATCGACTCGTTGTGCACCTCCCACCAAATTTCGTTTCGTACCCACCAATAAAATGCTTAAACGCATAGGATTGCTGAGTCGAATCCCGCGCCGCAGTTTCTGTTCTATTCCTCGTAATTCGGATCTAGGGACTCCATTGATTACACTTCTACGAGATCGTGGCCTAGTGTCCAACGTAACCCACGAAAATATCCAAGATGTAATATCTAATGAAGGGCCCATAACTTTATACTGCGGAGCCGACCCCACTGCTAAATCTCTTCACGTCGGAAACATGATGCCATTACTTATTATGCTACACTTTTACATCAGAGGTAACAATATTCTCCCACTAGTTGGTGGCGCAACCGGACAAGTTGGTGATCCCTCCGGAAGATCCACCGAAAGGTCACAAATAATAGATCAAGAACGACAAGAGAACGTTGAACGGATCCAATATCAAATGACCAGATTCTTCCAGCGGGCAGCAGATTATGCTGTAACCCGTGGTTATGCGGAAAAAGGTACCGTTACTCCAGTGAACAATGCCAACTGGTTAAAAGGGATTTCATTACTGGAGTTTTTAGGTACTTACGGCAAACATATTCGTGTTGGCCACATGCTCGCTCGGGAATCAGTGAAGGCTCGCCTCAGTTCTGAACAGGGCATTGGTTTTAACGAATTTGCCTATCAAGTACTTCAAGCGTTCGATTTCTGGCATTTGTTCAAGACATATAACTGTCGCATTCAAATCGGTGGAAATGATCAATGGGGTAATATCACGGCCGGTATCGATTTAATCTCAAGGCTTCGAGGGTTCTTGGATACTAATGACCCCAAGCGTTCTCAAGATGCTTACGGTATTACAGTGCCGCTTCTTACTACCCCGTCTGGAGAAAAATTCGGGAAGTCAGCTGGAAACGCAGTTTGGTTAGATGAAGATTTGACAAAGCCGTACGACCTTTACCAATACTTTATCAAATCCCCTGATTCTGTTGTAGAGTCCTATCTCAAGTTGTTCACTTTAATCCCACTAGAAGAGATTCCTCATATCATGCAAAAACATCGGGAAAACGAATCATTACGCTATGCACAACGAGTATTGGCAACTGAAGTCACCGACCTTGTCCATGGTTCTGGAGTGGGTAAGCGATCTGAACTTATCTCTTCAATCCTTTTCCCGATTCCTGGGGATTCCCCGGTAAAAAGTTCAGCTTGCGATATCCTCTCCGCATTTCAAGCTGAAGGTTTAGTCAAGGAATTTCCCCGCGATCAGTTACTCGGTCAAAACTGGAAGACTGCTTTAGCTATAGTATTGGGTAAATCAAAGTCAGAGGCCGGGAGATTACTCAAAGGTGGTGGTGTCTATGTTGGATTGGATAGAGTCAATGTATCCATCGATCATGTTTTGGATGATTCACATCTTGTTGAAAATGAACTCTTACTCATCAGAGTCGGTAAAGGCTCCTATACAGTTGTTAGAGTCTACTAATATGTACATAGTATAATCATAGAACTTTTGTTTATAAATTATGCAATTATATTGATAACAAAAAGAATTGAAAAGAAATAGAAAGGATCACTCTTGGTACCAACAGCTAGACAAAGTTAGTATGTGCAAAATTAAAATAACACCATTTTCATTGCGGTCAATCACTTACTCAGGTACCATTAAAACATATCGTTCCATAGCTTCGCGAAATCTATTCTTATATTGCCGAGGAGAAACAACTGTGGGCTCTTTCACGCCGCCTCCGACAAGGCCCCTTTCTTTTACCCAACTCTCTAACTTCTTATCCCATGTAAATGTACGAATGAAGTCAATTATACCGACGACAAGTTCCTTATTTTCTTCATCAATTCCAATCACCAGTGAATAATCCATCACATCCATCTTGGCCAGAAATAACGTGTCATTGAAAAGAGATGTCCGCAACAACTTTTTGGCATATTCTCGCACAAACAAAGGTGATTCATAAATATATTCTACCATATTTTCATCCAGAAGCACCTCGTTTTCTTTTCCAGTTTGTTGCACATGTCTGTTCCGCATCGAACCTTTGAGATCAAAAATCCGGCTCATCTTTCTGTTGTAAAACAAATTCTCCATCACGATCAAATCCATCTTAATAGTTTTACCGGTGATTGGGTTTCGAATCTGAATTTGATAGAACCCAAAAATTTTGGCTAAGACAGTAGGTAATACATGGAAAAAGGCTTGCGCCATGTATTCAAAGTAAGAAGGCGCAAACTTGACAAATGCATCTAGCTCAGACTGGGAAAGTTGCTTTACCACAAGCCGATCATCAAGTGTTTTCAAAAATGCAGAGCCAGATTTACCCCCGTTTGAATCCCATTTAACACATCTAGACAAAGACTGTACATAGTGATCATCACATCCACATTGCTTTCTAAATGCTTCAAATTGTTCTGAAAAGAAGATTTTGCAGGATAGATTGGCAGATCCTTCCTGGAATTGATATTTCAAATGGATCCCCGTTTTCTTTAACATTTGAGATTCCAATGCGGAACTTGTCTCGCCAATATAGCTGCTGGCATTCTCTGGGACCAAATCGTCCAATTCAACCTGCTGTTGTGGCCTGTTGATATTCTGTTGTTCCATATTCTTCATCTTTTCAAGGTAGTCAGGCGAGTTGAGGCAGAACGCAATCAAAGAGCTAGGTTCATCTTCTCTAATAATGATATCAGAATCCGCAAAGACGTGCTCCGTCGGGTTCATCGGATAATCAAGAGAAGCCCAACCTGACGACGTTCGATCAGCCCAGAACCGTGCCAACGTTTGCATTAGTGTCTGCCTTTCAGATGTATGATCAGAGTCTCTCTCTGGTAGAGTTCCAGCGTCAGATTTGTCATCAAGAGTTTGAGAATTGTTCATAGGGGATCCTTCTTCGGAATTCGCAACATTGCACCTCTCTTCTTCTTCCGTTGCGCCTAGTTCTTCGTCATTATGCTCACACATCAATTCGGTTCCCCCAACTGGAGAGATTTGGGCTTCCTCTTCTTGCTGTTCTTCAACTGAGCTGACATGCTTTTGCTTCTTCGCATCTTCTTGGTCTTCTACAGCATCCTCGACATTCTTGAAAACTTCAACAATCGGTTGAGAACGAGCAACTGGAAACGCTTTCACCCTTCCCTGTTCTTGTAAGCTCCTCTCTCTCGCCCTTTCCTTTTCAAATTCCCTTGAAAGTTGATCGAAATGCTTGGCGAGAGAAGAAACTTTGGTTTGACCTGGTTTGTTCTTCAACAGTTGCTTTTCCAGCTCCTTAGTACTGCTGCCGAACCTCTGCCGTAAAGTTTGGGCGGGTAAACTGATTTTATCAGAAAACCTTTTTCTAAATGAGAAACTAGGATTTTCAGAACGTGGCCTAGGGCGTCTAGTGTCACCGGTAGGTGGCGGTAGGGGCTTCGCCAGCCCTGGCTTTAAAGTGGGAATTGAAGAGCCCTTCATGGCAACTGGTCTACGGTACGACTCTTCTGACAATTTTTTCGCATCACTATCGTTGTTTTTACCTTCCGCTTCCAACTCGGGGGTGGTGGGGAGTTTTGGGATCCGTTCCAAGTTGGGTTTCCTAAAAAAATAACCTCCGTTGTCTTCTTTTCTTTGCAGGGCAATATTTCCTTCAACGCGGTTTACTTCTTCGCGAACTCTTCCAGGGCTACTAACTCGGCTCGTGGGTTCTGACTGCGTAACAGACGGCGAAAGAGATTTGTTTGCTTTTGATAATGTTGACGGCGATGCATCGTCCGCAACAGTCACCGGAAGCAAATCAACTGAGCTCTTCGTGAGCACTTCATCACTCAAGTCGTTAGTTATCACACTCCCATCTTCCTTTTTTCCATTTTTCCCTTCAGCAGAAACTTTCACGATAGCCGACGAGGCACTTGAGACTGGAGGCGTTATATCGGGTCTCAAATCCTTTTCAGAAGATGGCGTTTCCACATGTTCCGGAGTGGTATCTTCTTGTCGATCTATAAAAATCTTTTTCAACTGCTGCGCTGTAATTCGAGCAACGTCTTTTTCTGATGGCAAATAGTTGTTCTCAAATTGGCTGAATTCGAGATCCCACTTTACTACTTTTTCCTGTATGGTTCTGTACACGCCATTCAAAGGTAAAAATTCAGTTATCCCGGTGTTCAAATACACTTGTTTCACGAGGTCATGGACCTCTATTCTTTCTTCTTCACATTTTCCTCTCAATTCTTCAACTTTGGCTTTGCACTCTTCTATCTTTTCTGTATCCAGTCCTTCGATGATAACATTGTTAAGGCGATTCTCTACGGAACCCCAAAATGAGTTTACCTTTGTGATTATCCCCTGATAAATCTCAAGTTTATGGCGAATTTCTTTCTTTGGATCCCACACAACTTTTGCACGAGGTGCTATAACTTCTAATAACCCGATATTATCATATTCGAATCTCACCGCCATATCATGGAAGCCGAAGTAACGTATATGATCCCTATAAATATCATGTTCACAAACGCCAGCTCTGAAAGATAGTCCTTTACTCCAAAATGACAGCTCCAAATACTTTCCAAATGAATACTTCCAAGTAGTGCCAGACATTGGCATAATCGGAGTCGTGGTTTTACATTCCTTGCAGTAAGACCACATCAATATTGTGTCTTGATAACCAGGTAAGCGACTTTGCAACGTTTCAACAACGACATTAATGCGACCTCTACCATGCACATAACTTCTATAATGACCGTTCAATGGCCTTCCACATTCGTCTGGGCATGCATCGTCGGCGGATATACAAATATGCTCAACAAATTGGCCCAACGTGATGTCATTTTCACTGTAGTAATCAATTGTAACATTTTCCGGTCCAACACAAGGGGTAGCAGATTCAGTACAAATTATCGAAAACAAAACAACGATATTCTGATGACTAGATGGATCGAACATATCTGGGTATTGAGCGTACATTTGATCCCATTGTCGTTTCTGGTTCGTCCATACCTCGTGAAGGCTTTGATATCGCTGATTATTAACTGCCTTGATTAGCCCTTTGGCATATGTGAGTCCTCCCGGTAGGTCATCGAGGCTCGTTTTTAGTTCCAACTCGTTATATCTTTCTCGGGCTAAATCTTCATCGTCTATTAATGCTGCTTCATTCTCCTTAGACATTTCCACTAATCGATCCTCCAGTTCCCGAGCCTGTTGAAAGAAATATGGATTTCCGAAATATACAAAAGGAGACGACGAGAGTATCGTTTTCGCTTGCATCTTCAATATATCTTGGAAATTTTGTCCTTCATCGAAATCATTGTCTGAATTGCAATAAATGGAAGTTCCGACGCTATGAGAAGGAATCAATACAAACTCATCTCTCATCAAAGAAGTTTCCAATTTCAAATTGAACACGACGAACACCATGAATTCTGTGACCGCCTTCACTTTTGCTAAAGACATAGCATCGCTGCCTCTCAGCAAAATGGTACATCCCAATTCTTTGGGAATTCCTGAAAAAAATATGAAAGTTTTGGCCATATCCTTGTAACGATATGTATTGACCTCAAATCTATTGCATTTCCCCAGAGTAGGGTTCATTGCGAGCTTATCAATCGATGAAATAATGTCGGCTTGAGTATACCTTGCGACCCTTCTAATGACTGTATCCTTCACATTAGTGGCAACAGATATTCCATGCTCTCCTAACATTTTGACTGCAATTCCACTTATTCTGTCCCCGGCTAAAATCACATGAGGCCGTAGCGCAATGATCCTTTTCACCAATTTTCGCAGGTATTCTGTTTCTTGTGCAATCACCGGTTCCAAGCTCATGAAATGATTACCGGTTCTGCTATATTCTATTGGAAACGTTATCAGAAGGATTCTAGGTTCATCAACGCTCCTTGGCATCGATTTCAACGATAGGGACTTGGAAAACACAATTCCATCAATGTACTTTGTATCCTTCAAAGATCCCCCCGGAATGCGCTTCAATTTGACATAATGACGAATGTCAATGGAATCTCCCCCTTTGACATTAAGATCAATATTCTGAGCACACTGGAGTAACGGCTCGACCAAGACACCGTTCCATTTTTTTGAGAGTTCATAATTCAACAACAACTGATTCAAAAACGCTTTTGCATGGGATATACTGGCTTTGTTCAGGTCGATGCTAGGAATATTAGGCTGTTGTGGTAATGGCTGTGGTCTATAATAAGCACTATTTTTCTTTGGAGATGAGCTTGTCGACATTGGTTGGTTTGCATTGATTGTACTCTTGGACCTTGAAAGAGTAATTCTTCGCCCATTTGTCATCCTCTTACGACCAATACGCATGAGGCTGCTTTTACCTTGATCAATCGATCTCGTTGTTCCGCTTCGTGGGCGTAGGAAAGTTGACCTGCTATTGGTTTCGCTACGAGGTTCGGAATCGACTTTGGCAGAATTCAAAGCCGTAAACAAGCTCATCGCTTGCTCATCCTCTTCTTCCGACTCATCACCGGTTGCCATTTCCGAAGCATCGTCTGATGCCACTACCTCTTCATCGCCACTCGGAAGGGACAAGTAATGAAGACCGTTCCTATGTCCAGTTCCGTCTATCGTAGCTGCTCGGCGTCTCATTCTATTATTAGCCGAAGAATGAGGACGAACATTTAAACCGGTGCTCGACGGGGTTTTTGGCGATCCATCACCGCCATTACTGCTGTTGTTGTTAGAGGGGAATATCTCTAATGCCTCACCGTTTCTGGTGGCTGGGATAGCCATTCTAGGCGTCGGATGAGGAGGTCCGGCATTTTCAAATGAAACTTCCACAGTTGGAGGATTATCCTGTTGGACAGGAGATATCGAGCCGGAAGAGGCAGATGATGATGCGTATTTCTCGATGACCTCTAGACAATTGAGACAGGCTCTCAATCTACCATGGTAGTTGAACTGTTGCCCATTAGTTAGTGTTGTACATGCAGAGCAGAATATTTGTCCACATAACCGACAGTGATGTTTCCGTCGCCAAGCTGTAGGGGTAAAAGGTTAGTCTCACAGAATAATATCTAATGTTATAACTTCGACTTACCAGTGAACTGTTTGCCACACTTAAAACATTCTGTAGCATTTTCATCTTTCATCCAGAATTCTTTTCCTAGTCCACCCTGAAGAATTGACTCGGGTACCTTTGAATTATCAATTTTTGGCAACTCAAGGCTTTTGTCGGAACTAACTGACTCCGAATCAGAGCTGAGGTCCCGTTCCACGGAGTAGCCAGGTAAATGATCTCTCGGATTATAGGAATAGGTAGTATTCATACTTGCTGTGCGGGAAAGCTTTGGTATCTGTGAATCAAGATTGCTCCTTCCCCCACCGCTGCTAGAGCTGTCACCGTTCGTCAGCTTTTTATCATCACTACCGCGGCGCCCCGCCCACGGCATCACGCTGGACACAGTGGGGGAAGCCTTTGGTTGTTGATAAGAATGTATATGGTTAGATGGATCGTTAATATACCTTAATGGTGAAGTTGAAAGAGTAGGAGGAGACTCAGGGTTGTCGATGGCTATGGCCGCAGCGCGAGCACCAGAAAACGGACTCTGTCCAGTTGCTTCTTTACCATTATCGTCATCACTATAGCCGTAGTCAGCATCTATACCGTCGTTTTTTAGCACATTCTGCATGGCACTACTGGCAGCAGAAGTGATATACCTGAATTTATTGTAGAAAGTAGTCAGTGCCTTGGGATCATGGCTGGTTTCATCAAACCGATCTTCAGGGAAGGACGTAAAGCTAGTCCCATTGTTTTTACCAGGTATATTGATTGGTGTCCCACTCAAAGATCTTCCTCGAGCCCATATATTCTCCTTATCCATGGGTTGTGGCCGTACAAATAATTCACCCTTATGTTTGATAGATACTAAACGAGCACATAATCGGCCGTGCGGCGGACGGAAGGGCGCTTTGATTGTAGTAGTTGGGAACCACACGGTTCCGGCCGTCAAAAAGGCGGCATCAATTTAAAAACAATTTGGGAAGTTATTGGATCTGATGTGCTTTAAATTAAATGTTCAATCCGATGCGAGACAGGATTATGCATACTGTTATCTTATGTATAGTAAGACCACGGCAGAATATATACAATAGCTACGCATACTCTTCAGGGACTATGTAGACAATATGCATACCCATATCGCCTGATACTCACGAATGCGGTAATTCCTGATCAATAGATACATCCTAGACAGTAGGTGTGATGTAACAACACAATAGTACAATTGAACCCTTTGCGTTATCATTGTTCTAGATGTGCGTATGCATATACAAAGCACCGGGCATAGGCAGAGCTACGTGAATAATAAAATACGCATACGTGCATAAATTTGGACAGTAGCTAGCTAGCTATGCAGATAATACACATCTACACCGGTGTGTATCTACTCGCCCCGTGCGCGGCGGCACGCCAACGTGTCGCGTACGCATACTTTGGTAAAGCTGCATTAATTAAGTAGGACTAGCTTCTAGCTAACCGCGGGTAAACATCACATCGATATACGTTTCATAGTGTATAAAGCATGAGACTGCTAGTATTTATTCTGGGATTAATCTGCATGGCGCAGGCCACGGCATATAGTAAAATCCGGGAAGAACAAATTCGAGGAATACTCAAGGAGCATCCGTTAAACAAATACTTGGATCGCAACGATAAAAACGGATTTTTAGAGCCGATTTTAAAGGTCCGTACCCCAGGAACGGACAATTCTACCCAAGTTCGCCAACACTTTGATACATTTTTTAAAGGACTCGACTCTGACTGGAAGATCGAGTTGGACAGGTTTACATCAGATACACCAACGCAGAAGAACGTAGAGTTTACAAATTTCATTGCAACACGTGATCCACCTAATGTGGACCGGACTAAGTTACGCAGGTTGGTGCTATCTGCTCATTATGATTCCAAAATAGAGCCGGAAGGATTTATCGGTGCGATTGACAGTGCTGTTCCGTGTGCCATTATCATGTATATTGTGGAGTCACTGGACAAGGCTATTACCAAAGCATGGGGGAAAGATAATAAGCACAGTGATGTGGGAATACAGGTTGTATTTTTCGATGGTGAAGAAGCATTTAAAACATGGACTGACGAGGACTCTATCTATGGGGCTCGGCATTTAGCCGAAAAAATGGAAAACACTCAAATGGCGGGAGCTCCGTCCAAAAAGACAGAGCTTGATTCCATTGATGCATTGGTTTTACTTGATTTACTAGGATCGCCAAACCCATCGATTCCAAGCTATTTTCGGGAAACTGACTGGATGCATAGATCTCTAGTGGATGTGGAATCACGGCTCAATGAGCTCGGTTTTACTAAAACCAAGCACGGCGATGGCCACTCATTTTTCCCTAGACCTGCTGCGTTTCACTTCGGTGGTCGATTAGGAGACGATCACTTACCATTCTTAGCCCGCGGCGTTCCAATTTTGCATCTTATTCCACTGCAATTTCCAGAGGTGTGGCATACTATCAATGATGACGCTGAGCATCTTGATCCAGACACAGTTCATGACTGGGCCTTAATTTTGACCACGTTTGTTGCAGAATATCTTCAGGTCGGGAAATACATGCGTGCTGTAGAAAGCAGCAGAATGTATCTATAGTATATAAAAATGCATTTTTTTTCTTTTTTCTGGGCGGTCGAATTTTTTTCTCTATTAGCCGGCCCCACCTTTCGCATGACGAAAAAATTTCAACCCCATCCAAGAAATTATACACCAAACCCATGCAACAACAATGCACAGAATTAATAGTGAAGGATAATAATTGGCAATTGGGAATCCTTCGATATGGCCATCTGTAAAAGAAAAACGCGACGAAAAAATGGACCCAATTCCGGCGATAAATAAACACCAAGTCATGGACAAAACAACCCATCCCCACACTAATAAACGGGCGTTAAAACCACTACCGGTGTTACCACCACTCATACCGCTACGACCAGAACCAAAATCTTCGCCATTTGTACATGCATTGAGCGGTTCTTCATCATCAGACAAGTCCTGAAATCCAGTTTTCCGTGGTCTAAATGGGCTCCCTGTTCGCCGAATTGGTGAAGGAGAGCGTAGCATGGTATTCGTCTGTTGATTGTTGATGGGTTGTAATAACATTGAACTAGTAGTGGCAGAAGTTGGGAGAGAAGAAAAGGTGTTTTGGGATGAATAACTTGTGGATGCAGACGACGAAGAATAAACACCCGTCTGAGAGTTTGAATCGGAGCGGCAGTATTTGGGCTTTTTCTTTGTTGAAGTGGTTCCAAGGTTATGATGGTTTATCAGGAGTGGGAATTGCTGCTTGTGGTATAATAATACATCCTCGCCATTGTTGGGAGTCCGGGGAGACGATCCATCAAAGTGTGTCAGCAGCCTTAATAAGGAAAAGTGCTTTAGAAAAGATGGCTTGACGTCCACCAGATGTACCAGTGAAATCAACCCACTGTATACAATTTCTGAATGTGTGATCAAGTTAATATGTTGTAGACATGACATTCTAACGCATATCATCAACTCTGGTTGTTTCTCTGAAATATTCGTAATGATTTGTGATAAATAGCGAGCTTGGACTTCCAACCCATATTTCTGGCATACACCGTATAACAGCCCATTGGTTAGATCCACCTCTACTCCTGAGAATGGTTCCAGGCGACTAAATAAGGGGCGAATTTTGTCTAATTGAGCCTCTACCTTGCCTTCTGAGATGATAGTCATTTCCGGAAAGACTATCCTTAAGAACAACGGTGACCCTTGGTTAGAACACAAATCAACCAAATCATACCATGCATTCCGGAGGCAAGCATCTTCTAGTTCTCCACCGGGGTCATTGTGTATTAGCTACAATGTGTTAGCAACTTAACCCTGATTAAGGAAATAAGGTACACTCACTTCTTCGCTCGTGATCACTGTAGGCGCAGTGAACACTACTGTAGTTTGCAGACACTCGCTCAGTCTTGACCTTTCACTCATCTTTTCTAAAAGACTTCGAAGAGGAAAAAAAAAAAAGGGGGGGTCAAACCTTGGGTGTCCGCTAATATTTAATAATACTGGAATTATAGTAAAGGCCGTGTATTTTAAAACGAAGCCAAGACCCTGGTTAGTGGAAACCAGCGATATATATACGTCCCAACCGCTGCTTCGGTCAATGATGGCTGGCTGTAGGATTTTTTTAATATAATTCCTAACCCTAGCCGCACGCAACGAAGAATTGAGATTGTGAAACATTAATTTACGTATACCTCATAAATCGGGCCCGTGGCATGGCCCAACTGCGTCAGGGGCGGCTTTACAGCTTTATCCGAGTGAGTGAACCTGACTGGTGAGGTAAGATGATCGCTAGACTGCCGGACGAACTAGTTTATTCCAAGATATAGGTGTTCGTTAAAAAAAAGAAGTAATAACAAGCCTAAATGGTACCCGCTTTGTTCAAGTGAGGAAAAATGCTCTTACCTCAGATAAAATCTGCATGTCATTTGTGAGCCTAGCCTACGATTATTTGAAAATCACAGATCCATGCTTTTTTGCTCTTTTTGTATAACGCTTACTGCATGGTTTCTGTGTAGCGTTCGTACTATTGAACCCGTCGGCATCGTCGAATTCAGGGACATGTTAATTTCAGCGCGCGCGCAGCATTTCTCATCTAGTATAGTGTAACTCAGCAGAACTACACGAAGACAGTTCGAGCATTACTAATTAGTAGTAGCATAACATTTACAATGGTAGACCCATCAGCGTTGGCTAAGTTGATTGGCCAAAAATACCGGGCCCAAATGAACCTGCCTAACGCTGGAGACTCCGAATTTCTGGCCATTCTGGAAAGAGTTAGCCAAACGGTGTTTGTGTACGAAGATAACGATCTCTTGGACCATGCATTGGGCCTACTTCCTTTAGAAGAACTCTATTCCAAAGCAGAAAAACGTGAAGCAGAAGACGACACCTGGGGCATGCAGGATTATGTCATACAGGAGCTCCTGAGATGGTTCAAGCAGGACTTTTTCCAATGGGTGAATCATCCGAAGTGCAGTAAATGTGGCAATGATACCGAAGGAATCGGAGGAACACAACCCACTGAGCAAGAACGAGTTGAGGGAGGCGCAGGAGTGGTCGAACTATCCAAATGTAGGCAATGTGGCCAAGTTGAGAGATTTCCGCGATATAATAAGCCAAAAAAGCTCCTAGAAACTCATCAAGGCCGCTGCGGAGAATGGGCTAATGTAGGTTTGAATGTTACCCGTGATGAATCTCGCCTCTAATGGAGACATATAAAAATAGTGCTTTACATTTCTATGTCGGGCGCTAGGCTCTAGAGTTCGATACATCTGGAACAGTGAGGATCATGTAAGTGCACTTCTGTTTATCAACTGAAAATAGAGGGGGCGGAGTTAGTCCTGACAAAAAATAGGTTTGGACTGAGGTTTATTCAGATCGACAGAAGCGCTGGGTTCACGCTGATTCGTGTGAACAAGCCTGGGATAAGCCAACATTATACTCTGATGGTTGGGGGAAGAAAATGGCTTATGTGATTGGTTTCTCTGGTGAGTTTGAGGCAAATACAGTAATTCTGCTTACACCATATACTAACAAAAGCCTTCAGTTGAAGGGGCTACTGATGTCACAGAGAGATATGTCCGAGATACTAATAAAGCATTGCCTAGGACTAAAGTATCGGAACAGGGCCTGCAAAGTGAACTCGAGCGGCTTACCATTCGCTTCAGGGAATCTCTTACTCAAGAACAACGTCAGAAGCTGAGAGAAGAAGATGTCAAAGAGCAAGAGGAACTTCAATCGTATCATTCAGTGGATAGGGTGGAACATGGCCTAGGTCCACGGGAATCCGGTTCAGCTACCTGGAAAAAAGCGCGTGGCGAGGACGGCCCTTCGTAGAAAGAAGCTATGCATAGATAACATATATATATACGTACATAAATATTCGTCAAATGAATTTTCAAAAAAAATAAATAACTAACTACAACAGCCCGAGCAAAACGGTGGTCGTTGAATCATTGATTCCGATACGGTTGAAAAATAGGCTAGTATGGTGTGACGTTGCTATAGCAACCGTCTTTGTCTGTCTGGCCGGTGGGAAGAAGGCATCCATAATGCGGAGACTGATAGCTACCCAACAGATTCCAACGTCATATTACAACTAAGCGCCGACGAAATGATAATACGGATTGGCATGGTGATTCGAGGAATCGCTGTACTGCTATTTGTCTTGAACAGTGTTGTATTGGCTGAGGAAGATAAATGTCCGCCTTGGTAAGTATCTAAGTCGTCGTCTGCCGGCCAATTATGCTCACGCGTTTTAATAGCTTTAATTGTTTGCTTCCAGCTTTTGAGTGTACCCAATTTGGTAGTTGTAATGAATATGACGGGAGATGTGAATGCCCTGTCGGGTTTGGTGGTAATGACTGCTCAGAGCCCTTGTGTGGCGGATTAGCTGATGGTAAGAACCGACCTATCAGAGAGGATGGCAAGAAGTGTGAATGCTCAGAAGGTTGGGGTGGGATTAATTGCAACATGTGCACCAAGGATGATGCGTGTAACAGTTTTACTCCTGGAAATGAGCCTGGGACTTGTTACACGGGGGGAACATTAGTCAAGAACAACCATCAAATGTGCAAAGTCACGAATAAGAAGATTCTTGATATTCTTAAAGGTAAAATCCCCGAAGTTACTTTCAATTGCAATAGATCTTCGGCTGATTGTAATTTTCAATTCTGGGTTGACGAGAAAGAAAGTTTTTATTGTGGACTGGATAAATGTGAATTCTCGACGGATTTCCGCAACGACAGGAATGTAACTACTTACCAATGTCCAGAGATACAATGCAAATGTGTACCTGGAAGAATGCTATGTGGTGAGAAGGGTTCGATCGATATTACTGACTTTCTGAAAGAAACTATTAAGGGACCCGGATATTTTGAATGTGATTCGAAAGAAGGATGTAAGTTTTCCGAGCCATCTATGAATAACCTGATTAAACTGGTGTTTGGCGATCCCCACATCACTTTAGATTGTACAAGCTCTGAGTGTTTGCATTATACCGAACTACCTGGATACAAGGTGCCGGAAAACCATGTTGACAAATATTTCATAATTGCCACATGTGGGATCGCCGTACTCGGATTACTCCTGGGCAGTTATTCCTTGAAATACTTCATTCATCTCAGCCAGGATAAAAAGCTTGGATTCATTTCACTCCCAGCTGAAGATGAAACGGCAAAGTTAATGACTTCCCACAAACCGATGACACTGAGCTTCCAAGATATTTGCTACAAGGATGGAACCAAGTCAATTCTCGAAAATTCTTTTGGCTCAGTCGAACCTGGTCAGTTATTGGCGATCATGGGCGGTTCAGGAGCCGGGAAAACGACCCTTTTAGATATCTTAGCAGCGAAGACCAAGCGTGGAATAAGAACTGGTGATATCTTCGTTAACGGTAAGCAATACAGTAATAAGGAATATCACCGTGTTATTGGGTTTGTCGACCAAGAAGATTGTTTGATGCCGACGCTGACAGTTTACGAGACTATCGTGAACAGCGCATTATTGCGATTACCAAAGAACATGAGCGAAGATGCCAAACGTCTCCGAGCTGTTGACACCATGACAGAGCTAGGGATTTTACATCTTAAGGATGAACTGATTGGGAGTGAAGCTAATCGAGGCATATCGGGGGGTGAAAAGAGAAGAGTGGCTATAGCTTGTGAATTAGTCACTAGTCCGAGTGTTCTCTTCTTGGATGAACCGACTTCTGGGTTGGACAGTTATAATGCATTCAATGTGATTGAGAGTCTCGTCCAATTAGCCAAGACGTATAACCGCACTGTTGTATTTACTATCCACCAACCTCGGTCCAACATTGTTGAACTATTCGACGAGTTGGTGTTATTGGCGCAAGGTAAATTGATTTATTCCGGGAAACAACAAGATGCCGTTGATTATTTCAGAGACATTGGTTACTCGTGCCCGTCTGGTTATAATTTTGCCGATTATATTGTTGACTTGACAGTGAGAGCAGATGCAAGCGACCCTGAGGATGCGGTGACCGAAACCGAAAACAGTAGTGACAACACAGCGGAACGTACACGGTTGCGGCGACGTCGTGTTGGAGGGAATGAGCATGATGACAGCGAATATGACAATGTAAATTTGGTTTCACTCGAAACGATGTACTTGCGAAGTGAAGTTGCACAGCAGAAAAAGGCGCAAATCACTGACGCCTTTGATAGCGCGGAAAGTTCGGATGATGACAATGAAAGCATCATTCCAGCAGGATATGAAAAGATTTCTTTGTTTGAGCAATTTAAGATTATTTCAAATCGCACTTTCAAGAATCTTTATCGAAACCCTATGCTGATGCTTACACATTACATCATCTCTGTTATCCTTGGATTGTTCTGTGGGGTGCTGTACTTTAATGTCACAAACGACATCAGCGGATTCCAGAACAGACTGGGGCTGTTTTTCTTTTTGTTAGCGTTATTCGGATTTTCAACATTAACCACCTTATCGTTGTTTGCGGAAGAGCGGATCATATTCGTGCGGGAAAGAGCCAATGGATATTACAGGCCAATTTCGTACTATCTTGCGAAGGTGATTTTTGATATGATCCCGTTGAGGGTGTTCCCTCCACTTGTTCTAGGAATCATCGTCTATCCGTTAGTAGGATTATCGACTGAAGCGGGAGCGTTCTGGAGATTTTTGATAATTCTGGTTCTTTTCAATTTGACGGCAGCGTCGACGTGTTTAGTAATTGGCATTTTGATTCAAAATACTGGTGTTGCCAATTTGGTAGGTTGTTTGGTCATGTTGTTCAGTTTATTATTTGCGGGCTTGTTCCTCAATCCTGACTCCATGCCGCCTGGTACGACATGGTTCCAGTATCTTTCAATTTTCCATTATGCATATGAAGCTTTGGCTGTGAACGAAGTCAAGTATTTAACTCTAACGGAACGAAAATTTGGGCTTTCAATTGAAGTTCCTGGTGCCACGATTCTTTCAACCTTTGGTTTCGACAGCAGTGCGCTGTACACTGATATGGTTGGTTTGGTAGTGTTTTACTCTGTTTTCCTCGTTGGAGGTTATCTGGCTATGCATTTCTTCTTGGTAGAAAAGAGATAGAGAGATATTTAGTAATAATTATTTTATTTTCTCCTTTAATTTTCAGAATAATATATATATCTGTTATATTATTTTGTTTTGTCCTTGCTATTAATATTACCAACTTGAGTACTGCCACACACCGCCACTTTTTTTTTTTTTTTTTTTTTTTTTTTTTTTTTTTTTTTTTTTTTTTTTTTTTTTTTTTTTTTTTTTTTTTTTTTTTTTTTTTTTTTTTTTTGGGAAAATTAATCAAGGGGGCGGTCCACGTGATCCCACCTGATTTAAAAAATCGATCTAGTCTCGGGTATTTGAAATTTGAATTACTTTTTCCTCGACGGGATGATCAATCAAAAAAAAAAA
>JAJLUR010000005.1:0-23196 GCA_030674225.1 Blastobotrys terrestris
TTTTTTTTTTTTTTTTTTTTTTTTTTTTTTTTTTTTTTTGTGCTAACAACGTCTCTTAGGTTCTTTTTTATCGACAACTGAGTCAACCGGTAGGTTTTAAATTTAGAATTCTTTTTCTTTCTACTTCTTTGGAAATTGGTCGATTTATTAACTTTTGATTTCTAGCTATGCTAAGTGGCACCACAGGTCTCACTAGTAGTGGTTTTGGCTCATTGACAAGTTCTGAATTTTCCACTTCAAGTGCGACAAGCTCTTTTTTTCCCACTTCAAGTTCTTACTCGACTAGTTACATTGTAACCACAATTCCAGGGACAACAATAGCAGGGACTACCAGGCCTGGAACTGTGATCCCAGGCACCACATTCCCGGCAAACACCCTACCTGGATCAGTGGTGACAGGATTCACCAGACCTGGGACGACAGTAGAGGGAAAAACAATTGTCTACACTCAGTCAACTGGCACCACAATATCTGGAACAACTATACCTGGGACCACTATTCCAGGCACGACTATGAAGGGAAGTACAGTCCCAGGAACAACCATCCCTGGAACCACAGTACCCGGAAGCACCATACCAGGAAGTACAATTCCTGGCACAACAATTCCAGGGTTCAAAGTTCCAGGTACTATTCTCCAGGGTACCACAATTTCTGGCAGTGAAGTTCCAGGTACCACAATCCCGGGGACCGCAATACCGGGCACAACTGTTCCAGGAAACATTATTCCAGGAACCACTATCCCAGGAAGTATCATTCCCGGAACAACTGTACCTGGAACAATTGTTCCAGGATCAAATTTTCCGGCGACTTATCTCCCAGGGGAAACTATACCTCCATTAACTGTACCAGATGTAACATTACCAGGATCTACTATTCCTGGCTCATCAAAACCGGCAACAACAGTACCTGGTACAACAGTCCCTGGAACTACAGTCTACCCAACTGTAATTACACTGTCACCCGGTGTAAGTATCCCGTCAATTCCTACGCCCCCAGTACCACAGAATGGTGGCTCAGCCAATAACAATAGCGAAAGTTCAAAATGTGGTAATGGAATGAACGACAATGAAGGAAATGTCAGTCAGTGCAACAAACCCGGTAGTAGTCAACCATCTTCTGCAACCTGCAATGAGACTGTTTGTAATGGCCAACCATCCATACCTCCATTCTCTTCCGGAAATTGTGCCGGTAGTGGGTGTAATACACCACACTCATCACCCGAAACCTGTACCCATGGTAGTTGCCCACCTCACGCTCCTGGTTCGTCACATGATAGCAGTAAACCATCGATGCCAACCCCATCAATTGCCTGTACTAATGCGGTGTGTGCATCTCCATCTGCCAATCCGGTCCAACATGGGGGGCCTAATAACAGCAACCATAACAACGGCCAGCCTCCAAACAACCCACAAGCGCCGTACAAACCGTATCCAGCTTATCCACCGCAAAAGCCATATCCAGCTTATCCACCTCAAAAGCCATATCCAGCTTATCCGCCTCAGAAGCCGTACCCAGCATATCCACCTCTCCAACCGCAATCTCCTCAACCGCCAAGTCCGTCCCACCATCAGAAGCCAACCGAAAACAACCAAAATGGTCACCCGTATCAATCAAATCCACAACATACGCCTATCACACCGCATCAACCGTCTTCGCCTGGTAACGATAGTCCAATCAGCCATGGAAACCCGCCTATTGTTCCAGGTATTCCTGCAGGAAATGGAAATGGTAAGCCAGGACCATCACTTCATGGCAGTAGTAATCCCCCATATAATGGTAATGGCGCTCCGCCGTCTAATGGAAATGGTACTCCGCCACCAAATGGCAAAGAAAATGCACCAACTAATGGCCATGGAAATTTGCCGCATAGTCCACCGTCTCCAGGGAACCCGCCTCCTCGTGGAAACAAGGGTCAATCTCATGGCAATGGCAGTCCACATAACACCGGAAGTACTGCAACCAACCATCACAATCAATCGCCTAACTCGCCAATTGTCAACAGTAATAATGGTAGTCCGTTTATTCCGCCTTCGCAATGTGAGCCTGGAAAAACCGTTACTGTGTATCCATCACAAGCTCCATCGTTTGTTCCTGCTCCTTCGATAGTGACAGTGACAGTGACTAAGACGGTTGAAAGTCCAACTGGGCATACTAATGGTCAGTCTGCATCTTCTATCCCATCGACTAATAATAGTGGATTTACTAACAACCAAGGGGCAAAGTTGCCAAATCAATCCTCTGAAGAACCATCAACGCATTTACCACCACCGTTGCATCACGGCGGGTCTACCAATAACAATCACGAACAGCCACATCAGCCAGCTTCTCCACAGGTAATCCCAGGTATCACTATACCAGGAGCCGTTATACCAGGAACCACCTACCCTGCTAGAACTTTACCGGGATCTGTCATTCCAGGAACTACGATACAAGGTACTACCATTGCAGGAAGAACTATGCCAGGCAAGACTATTCCAGGAACAACCATTCCAGGTACAACTATTCTAGGTACAACCATTCCAGGTACAACCATTCCAGGTACAACCATTCCAGGTACAACCATTCCAGGAACTACCATTCCAGGAACAACCATTCCAGGAACAACCATTCCAGGAACAACCATTCCAGGAACAACGATCCCTCCAAGCACAATCCCAGACAAAACAGTCGCCGCCAGTACTGTACCAGGGACCACCATACCGGGTACCACAATATCTCCTAGCGTAATACCAGGAAAAGTAGTAGACGGGACGACTCTACCTGGAACGACGGTGAATCCAACCACAATTCCTGGGAAGCAAATAGTGGGAACCTCCGTTATTCCAGGAACCACCATTCCTGGGACCACTTTGTCTGGCGCCACAATTCCAGGAACCGTAGTATCAGGGGCATCTCTGCCCAGAATTACAAAAGCAGGGACAACGGTCCCAGGTAGCACTATTCCAGGTAGTACTGTCTCTTGTGAAATCTCCGAAAAGATTGTTCCAGGTACAACAGTGTCAGGCACCACTCTTCCCGGAACAACAAACACGGGAGCTGAAATCCCAGGGGTTACTAAACAAGGTACGACTTTGTCCGGGACGAGCATTCCAGGTACCAGCATAATTGGAAGCAGTGAAGTCACTGAGGAAACAGTCCCAAGAACTTCTATCCCTCGGGAAACAACTACCGGTTCCATTAAGCCAAAGGAGACAGCAAGTGGTTCACCACAGGAACACGAGACAACTAGAATATCTGGAGTGGTGATTGGAACGATCAATGGGCCAACACCGACAGGGCAACCTGCTACCTTTTCTAAACGCTCAAAAGAAGGAGAGCAAGAAGGCGAAGTGAAGAATTGTGCAAAATATGGAGATCAGGTCCCAACAAAGCTAGGCGGCAGTTGCATTAACGGATGTGTACAACATTGGAACGATTGTGTTGAAAGGCGAAGTTGGAATCCGTTAGACCATGCAACTTGTTTGTCCAAACTAGTTGATTGCAGATGCAAAAACGGAGACAGCGCTTCCTGCGGGGTTGGCTACATGATGCCATTCTGATCTGATTTTTCTCAATTCGGTTATTTATATAGAGAATTTTTTTTTTTTTGTTTTTTTGTTTTTTGTTATTTTTCATTATTATTGGGTACTTTCTTATTTTTTATTTCTCATTCGGTATAATATTATAGAGTTGATACGAAAAATATATTTTCTTGGGTTTTATTAGTCTGCACAAATGTTCAATATTGAAGCGCTGTAGCTACGCAAATAAAAGATTGAAGCTTTCGAGACGGGGCCGTGATAGCTAAGCAATCTGGAGCGTGAGTGCGCGAAACCTACCATTTTATCAAAACAGCTTGTCAACAGAATCGGGGTCTTAATGGTATATATAGGACATAGACCTCTATACAGCTGCAACATACTTCCAAAACTGAGCTGTCATTCTACCTTTTATTCCAGTTATATTTCTTTCTTTTTTCTTTTTTTTTTTCAATAGCATTGAAACTTTATAGTCCTAAGGACTATATACCCAGGACCACAGCTTTACCTCCATTGGTTTCGCGTTAATAGCTATCTATGACACCACAACACCTACTCTCAACCCCCATTTGTCAGTTATGCAAACATTGTTCACTCTGAAAAGTCATCCTCATTTCCTTGGCCCATCTTCTGCTTAAGATTGGCAGGCTGATCTTGTTCGCGCTTTTGCGCGCCCCATGCTTATCGGTTCAGTGAGTGTTTATTTATAAAGGAGGAGGAGTGGCAAGGAATGCCTGGGCCCTCGCCATATAGTTGCTGTAGTGCTCATAAAGACACCCGCACACAGGATTACTTTTTTTTGGTTGGTTGATACTAATGCGAATCAACGGATTACGCTCTATTGCGCTTGCTGGAATTGTGTTCAGCGGACTCTCTGCTGGACTCGGGCTAGAGATCCAAAACCCGCTCTTGGGGAACGACGAGGTTGAAGAAAGCTCGCAACCCGTTCCTGGCGAATCCCCATTCATGCTCTGCGATGAGGATCTACCACGTCTATTGGACATTGATTATATCAATATTGACCCTAACCCACCCAAGAAGGGTGCTAATTTGACGATTGAGGCTAGCGGAGTTCTCAAGCAGCAGGTGGATGAAGGGGCGTTTGTTGAGGTTGATGTTCGCTATGGCTACATTCGGTTGGTGAATGAGAAGTTTGATCTGTGCGAACAAATCAGTCACGTCGATATGGAATGCCCATTAGAAGAGGGGCCGCAGACCATCAAGAAGGTTGTGGAGTTGCCTAACGAGGTGCCCCCGGGTCGCTACTTAGTCAATGCGCGGGCGTTCACCAAAGACGAGGAGCTGATTACCTGTTTGAGTGCAGTTGTAGACTTTCCTATGGTATTTTAATAATAGAGATTGTATTTCTAAGTACACATAGGATGTATTTCCTGGCGGCTTTTCTCCGAAAAGGAGTCAGAAAGAGGTAGCTCAGCGCGGCTTTTAGTGCTTTTTGATTCTTTTTAGGAAAGAAGGCTACCCCGAAAGGTCATAACGTGGATCCTAAGTAGCTGCTTCTGCTTTCTTTTTTTTTTGGGTATGCCGAGAAAAAAAAATGTTCATAAATGTTCATCTACATAAAACCGCTAGGTCAGCGGTGTGTCACAAGCGGTGTGTTAGAGTCTAGAGATTCCCTTTGGACAGTGCTGGCACTGCGATGATCCTCAGAGTAGATCTGGGCAGCCCGACGAAGAAGCTCCTCGCGCTCTTCAGGAGTGTACTGATCGACAATGTGGACCCGCTTCTTCTGCCATTTAGCAGGCACAATCGGTAGGTAGCCATGTTTCTCCTTGTAACCCATGCAGAAAACAACGAATATGATAAATGCCCAATAAAGGTTATAGGAGATGACAGAGCCGTAGGTAGCGCTGTTCTGCCATCCGAGTATGGCGTTGAAGATCATCCAAGGACCGTCCGTCTGCGAATTGCAACAATTGACATGCCACACAGACCGTGTGATGTCGTACGAGCCCGGACCAGAGCCCATTTCACTCACGTCCTGGCCCACCCGATTGATGAACCCCTGTAGCTCGAAAAACCATACTCCTCGGGAAAAGAGACCTGCAGCAACCAGATAGAGGAAGCAGGTGGATCCAACGAGGAAGTACTGGATGGAGCAATGGTTCCCAGACGTGTACATGAGCCAGCCTACCAGCAGACCCAATGAGACAGCTGCCAAGGCCGCCAGCGGGAAAGACGACGCTGGCTCGTTGATTCCAATACCGCCCAAAAAGATAACCGCCTCTAACCCTTCACGCAAGGTGGTGATGAGAGGGAGGATGGCCATCGCATACTTACGACTGAGGTTTTTGAGCCCAAAGCCGCCTTGACCCTCGTGGGTGGAGATGATGATCTTGGCCATCTTTATTTTCCATTTTTCTTTCATTTTGTTCAACCGCAGCATGGCAAAGCCCATCACAGTGATCATGACAGATGCAATAATGCTGAACGTGGCCTCCCAGATCTTCTCCGTCGCGTTCCACAGGTTCTTGCCCAAGTAATAGAAGGAGAAGATGAACACTGCTCCGACGACCATACAGATTAACAGCCCGAGCAGCGCACCCACCCAGATCTGGACCTGTAGTCGTTTCTTGATTTTGTCGTTCCCCACTGCTGCTCCTTCACCGAAGCCCTGATGCAGGAATGCCAGCAGCACAGAGACGATCACCGCCGTCTCCATGGTCTCCCGGAACATGATAAAGAACACCTGAACCGAGAAATAGTCTTCAAACGACATGGTTCTGGTGTTTCGTGTGTTTGGTTAGTTTTAGTTTTCTGAGGGAGGAAAAATTTCTTCGATCTGATTAGATTATCAAATCCGTCTAAACTCGGAATCGGTCCGAAACCCAGCTTTCCGGTCACCGGACTGGCGGAAAACTATTGTACACCCCCTGTTTAGCTCAGCTGACTGCAACATGAACCTTGTGGGTGTTTTTTTTTTTTTTTTAGGGTTTGATGAACCCTGGGCCAGCTATTGCAGTTGAGTGTTCCTGTGTTTGTGTATTTGCCCATTAATATTGTCAGGGCTAGCTAATGGTGTGTATTCGTATGACAACTCGTCCCATCAATGTGGGTGACAGATGACACAGCGGACATGCTATCTAGCTACTACATGTGGACGTAAACTATCAAGCTAGTTAGAGAGCCCAGGCCAGATTAATAATACTATTCCGCAAGATCTGCAAGTTAAGTCGTCAGTCTGCATGGACGGTTAAACGTTTATGCATAGCATAGATTCATATCATCATCATCATGAGAGTGTCATTAACGTCATTATAATATTACATGAAATAAAGAGGGGAGCGAACCTCACCAAGGGAAATGACCTCGCTCGGGACCAAAATAGCCTTTTTCTGGAAGTGGCTTCAGTGCAGTCCGTTTTGACATGCCGCCATCGATGCCTGCATTGCTCACCGTGTTCCCCCACCATTTCAGGCCCTTGGGATTGTATTGAACTGCGAAGAAGATGATCACCGCACTCAATGCAATCCCAGCCGAAAGTCCGCTTGCAAGAACATAGGTGTATCGTTCAAACCACATCTTAAACCGTCTTCTGACGTAGATATGGAAAAATGCGCCCACGTAGACTGCGGGGGTGTAATACGCCAGATTGTAGGGCGCATATGACACCATGCCAAAGATGACAATAAGCGGATTGATAATTCTGAGAATGGACTTTGGTCGGTATTTTCGAATGAGCCAGAACGGAACCGGGATAATTGCACCAATGATAAAGCAATATTGCAGTACAGGGTACATGTATTGAAACACCCGTTTGGGACCAATGATCCCCCAGATGATAGATGCAGAGAAATAGGTACGTTCGGTCGGACAGGTGAACTTGTCCTGTTGAGTTGGTGTGCAAATGTCCGGATAATGCGTTACTTGCCAATTGACGATTCCGATGATCACAAAAGCCTGGATAAACGTTGCCAAAATCTGCGCCCTGAAGGTGGCACGGGGTGGAAGCTTGGCGTAATGGGCCATTTTCTGGTTGGACAGGAAAGTGATTGCCTGAACGTTCGTGTTGAGCCCATACGCCTTAATTGTCATCATCGCCACGCCCTTCCCAGCCACGGCGTAGCCGGCAATCAGTTCGGACAGAACGTTCAGACTGATCATGATACCGGTCGTCGAGGCCACCAATCCAAGAGGAAGCAGAAAGAGAAGAGAGAGGCCCAGGGCAAAGAAGATCCCCCAGACTGGCGTTTCGGTGGGGTAGACTTCAACACCGACGATTGCCAGCACAAGCGAGATGATGAGGACAACCATGTACCAATAGATGGGCACGTCCTTGTAGGAGGACATCATTTTGCAGTGTGCGTCGTCAAAGGAGTTTATCATTCGTCCCTTGTTGCGGATCATTTTCCAAACGTCCATCCCAGCCTTGCGAATTTCTCGCCAATGGCTCAATGCAGTTTCTATGATGAGAGCAGGATAAAGAGCGAAAAATGCGCCGTAAATGACCAGGTTAGCAGCAGTATAGAATGGCGGAGAATAGGCCTCGTATTTCTGCCTGTCGACGGACCCGTCCTTTGAAAGGATCTCTGTGACCGCGTAGGGCATTCCTGTGTTGTCGAAGACGGTGTTGGAGTTGATGGGAAGATATGCAGTGTTGTACATGTTTCTGTAGTATACCGCTGGAATGACAATTGTGCCTGCAATCAGGGCCCCGAGATAGGTGGATACATTGGCGAACCACGGGGTGACCAACGGATGGATCATGGAGTCTATAATATTCCAGTCAAAAGTCGGGAACGGGTTGACGCCCAGCCCGGTGACTGTGCCAGTGATTGCGGCCAGGTTGAAGTTTTGGGGCGCGATCCAGGTGGTCCAGTTGAAGGTGGAGAGGGCTGTGAATAAATAGTTGGGGAGCCAGAAATAGAAGAACATTGCTGTGAAGCAGTAGAGGAAGAAGCGATAACGGGAGATTGTCCAGCCGTTGGCCGCAATTCGTGGGCTGGCGTCGGGTTTCATTAGTGCTCGGTTCAATGCAAGTGTAGGGAAGTTTGTGGGCCAGATGCGGTCGATTGGGTAAACGAGGATGCTCGGGAAGAGGCCTGCGAGTCCAAAGCCGATGAACTGGGTGGACAGGATCAGCATGATCTGGTAACCAGCATCGGCCCATTGGTTGCCATAGAACTGCTTGAGTTTTTGCACGAAGATTTGGTTGTCCACATAGGCCAATTGTCCGGTGATTCCAAACATGATTGTGGCCAGAGTCTGCTCCTTGTAAGTCCAGGGCCCTGGGTTGAGCGAGTACTGGCGCTTGCCGATGGAGAAGCGCCAATCGGGCAGATACTCGAACGCACGACCACACGGATACACGAGCAATTGAAGCAAACTGGCCGAGATGAAGATTGGGGGCTGTCTGGGCTCGAAGAACTGGTTTACGGCGGTCGACAGCACCACCCAGATGCTTCCGAGGAGATACGCCCGAAAGGACTCGACGAGCTCGTTGGGATCGTCGGTTGGGTCACAAATCGATCGAACCTCAGTGTAGGGGGCATGGTGCTGGATCAGCGCTGCCTGGACCTTGAGATTGTGGATCTTGTTGCGATGGACGTTCGCTGGGTTGATGAGGTTTTCCAACGTTGTGAGGTTGTCTCTGGGGAAGTTTGGATCGTCCAGATGAGTTGAGAGGGAGTTCTGGATGATGCGCTGACTGTCCTCGGCGGAAATGTCGCCAATCTTGGACACGAGTACGTCTAGGTCGGTTTCGGTCACATCCAGCTTGTCGTCCGTCAGATCCTTGCACATCTGCAATGCCAGTTCGTCTTTTTTCTCCTGCGAAAGCTCGTAGTACCGGTCCGGGTGGAATGCGCTCTGGGCCACACCATACGAGCTCTCCATGCTGTCTTCATCCTCTCTGGCGGTGCTGAGACTGATTATGGAGGAGTCCTCCTCCTGATATGATGACGGCATTGCGTATTAGGATGAGGAGTCAGGAAGAGAATAAATAAGGGTGAATTCTTGTAGCTTGCAAACAATCAACGACAGAGCAAAAAAAAAAAAAAAAAAAAAAAAAAAAAAAAAAAAAAAAAAAAGGAAAAAGGAAAAAGGAAAAAGAAAACAAGCATGTGGTGGCTCTCCTTCGTATTATATATATACATATATGTGTGTGCTATTTGCTTTTTGATAATCCTCCTGCATTGCCTCTCTGAATCTCAATCTTTTTGTTTTTTTTTTTCCGCAGGTCCCAGGTTATAATTCTAGTTAAATTGAAGCATATGCGTGTCACTCTGAGACATTTATGCTCGGACCACCCCCCCCTTCACCCCTCCTTCCCCTGACCGGCAGTCTATGTGGAGCTGAATGACAGCTGGGGGGGACATACCATAACATATTCCGTTCTCATTAAACCCGAGGGGTCAAAACTGTGCACTATATGCATCCTTTGGACCTCATCCCAAGAGTCCCAAGATTAAGCTTATTCTCATCGTTAGTCATCCAAAACCAGCCGCTGTCATTCTCACCGATACTCACATGATTGGCGTGAAAACTTCCCCAACCGAGCACCCGCTGATTGATAGACATATAGATCGTATAACGTGAAAGAAAAAATTCACCCACCGCTCAACACCGACGATCGGTGATCGCTTACAGCAAGGGCTTGTATCATCTAAATGCAATAGGCCGTTCCTCTATTAGCCAGCTCCACCATCCCCCAGCTGTCAACTCCGCAGACCCTAAGACCTGTCAGCTGCAACCGCCCGGGTATACGTAGCTCCTGTCCCTCCCCCACCTCGGCTGTCTGTGCATATTCCTTGCAGCCGTGCCCATAATTACCCCCACCACCACCACCGCCGCCGCCGAAGCCGCCTCTCCGCGCACTCCGCCAATAGGAGATCCGGCCGCTTGGTTCGTCGATCCCGGAAACAGCCCAATGCGCAACACAAAAAAAAGAAACGAACGCTCGATGTACGCGCCCGATGCGCGAAAGTCAATTTTTTCTCTACAGCCGCATTTACTGCGGCTGTTAATAAAGGCAGTGCGGAAATATCCGAAAAGAGAACCCCTGCAGCGTTTTTGCTGCTTTTTTTCTACCTGGAAAATAAGACCAATTGCCTCTGATGGACCCTCCTCTTCTTTCTCCCAAAAAAGCCAGGCAGCTCTGCGAGAGTCCCCGAGTGCTGTTGCTTCTTTTCTGGAAAAGCAAGACCGTCTGCAGGGCAGCACACCATATCTGAATCTGCAATGGCAATCTGCCAATTACAGAACTTGCAACTCAAACCTCCGAAAGCCGTCGTATCAGCAAGCCCTGGGACGGTTAGAGTTTGCGGTGTTTGATTACGGCTGTTTCTGTTAGAGTGGGTGAGTGCATTTCCGCAGCTCCGTCGTTTCGCACACTCTCGGACATTGGACTGCAGAAAATATGCTACAACCGTGATGGGGTTGGTTGTTTCATACCAGCGCAGTTCATCATGGGTATAGTGTGGGGTCGCATTTAAGGTTTTGGAAGCAATCGTAGGGCCAAAGCAACCCCTTCCGCCCCATCCAAGAGATCCAGCGGGAGATCGTTATTAAAAAGCAAATTGGAGGACGACAGAAAAACATGAAATTAATTGTCATTTTGGTCACATCTACCAAATGCACAGCAGACATCTCAGTTTGCACCCGCATCCACCACTTCGTCCGTCTCACATTCCCAGTCCCTCGCACGCAATGGCCGCCCGTGAGCTAACCCGACAGTGCGGGAAAAGGCCCCCAGTAATCAAATATACTTTCTCGGGAGATGAAAGAAAGCATGGCAGCACAAACCCACCCAAGGTTAGATATAAATACTTGAGCATGATCGTGGAGACTGTTTAAGGAAAGAGATGAAGCTGTTCAGCACATTCACCGCGCTGGTATTTTCGGCTCTATGCAGTCCGTCTGCTGCTGCTGCCGGCAACGATGACCTTCCCGAGGGTGCACTGAAGATGGAAATTAAGCGGGAGCTACACACAATCGACAAAAGGTCAATGCCAGTGCCCGAGGAGATCGAAGGTACATTGCAAGCCCGGGCCTATCGGGAATACATGGACAATCTAGACAACAAAAAGTTCTTCTATTCAACCACCGTGGGCATCGGAAGCCCATCACAAGGTGTCAACCTGTTGATTGACACTGGCTCGTCGGACACATGGGTGTTTACCAAGAATACCCGGTTCGGGGGCAATGGGCAACGGCCAACGTCCTTCTTTGACCCGTCCCAGAGTAAAACGTTCAAATCAAACGGCACTTCGTACACGATTCAATACGGGATTGGCACCAGTACCGGCAAATGGGCCACTGACAACTTCCAGATTGGTAACGTCGTCATCAAGTCGTTGTCGCTTGGTATTGCCGACACCGGGGATGTGTCACAAGGCATTATTGGAATTGGACGTCCTCAAGCCGAAATCACGGCAAAGAGGGGTGTGTATTATGAAAACTTGCCCATGAAACTTGTCTCTCAAGGTATTACGAATACTGCAGCCTATTCGTTATATCTAAACAACCTCTACTCTAAGAAAGGCAACATCTTATTCGGGGCAGTGGACCACTCCAAATACACCGGTAAACTGTATGCAATGAAGATCAGCCATCCAAAGCATCTCGGAATCACATTGTCTCAGATGAAGGGCACTGGAAGAGATCAAGGCACGCTGTTGGAAAAACCACAGACGGCTATTCTAGACTCTGGGACTTCGTTGAGCTATTTCCCAAGCGATGTGATTGACAAACTACACGTGGCTCTGAATGCTAACCCTTCATTTGCCATTGGCCAGAAGTACTACTGCGATTGCAATGTCACTAATGCACTCAATCTTAACTTTGGGACCACGAGCATTTCGGTTCCGAATTATTTCTTTTTGTGGCCTATTGAAACGATTGTCAATCCGGTAGTCGCAAACTTTGCTTTCCCCCAAAACTCGTGCTACATTGGTATTGAAGCGGCACAGCAAGGCATGGACTTTATTCTTCTTGGAGATAATTTCCTCCGGGCGTTTTACGTTGTGTATGACCTCACTAACAATAACATCGCGATTGCTCAAGCAAGTTACAACAATAATCAGCCACAGATAGAAGTGATTAAAGGTAGAATCCCAGGAGCGGTTTACGGTTAATTCAGTCTTACTTTCTTCTAGTATTACGTTTTGCCTTACCTTTTCTTTTGTTGTTGTTGTTTTTTTATATAGTTTTATTCTTAAGCCCTTTTGGTTATCAATAAAGAACGTAAATGCAATTTTTGAATAACAAGATCAAAGTTTCATTATTATGACTTTGAAGTAGCGATTTTCTTTTCATAAATATACACAAATATACACAAGTTTTTTTTTTTTTTTTGTTTTTTTAGGCCGAAGTCTGTTCTTGACCAGTTGGTGGTTGTTGGAAGCCACCCTCAGCACCTGGGGCAAGGACTTCATTGGTAGATTGGGTCAACTTCATTTCCTTTTCCATTTCTAGGAGTTGTTGTTCAGAAACAATTGATAGAGATAATGGGACAACAAGCAATAAACTGGACGTAGTCACAACCCATAAGGCCTTACCACCATAGGAAAAGCCGGATCTAAGGCTGTTGGTAAAAGTGGAGGCATATGTGGAGATCTTGGTTCTGTATTGTGGAGGGATGACGTCCTTAAGAGCCACAATTCGTTCAGCAATAGTTTCGCTCTCGAGTTCGTCGTCGTATTCGTCGTCGGAGACTTCACTTTCAGTATCGGCGTAGTCAGATTCGTTGACCTTGCTTTCAAAAGCAGCAGCGTCCCTCTCTCTTTGCTCTTCACTGACTTGTGTGACTTTGACCATGTTGTATTCTTATTTTGTGGATACTGTTTTGTCAATTTTTTTTCAAATCTTTCAAAGCTTCTCTTTGGCCGGTTGGGTCCCGACTTGTGCCATTATTTTCGGCTGCGTTCTCCAAACTACACAGGGTAGGTGATATACACGAAAGTAATGAAGTAGGCTGATTTACTCCATTTATAGGTGGGAAAGGAAATACTGGCAGTTACAGTGTATGGTAGATGGGAGGTTATATATATTTAAAGAAAAGAGAAATCTCTAAAGATGTATTAAAAGGTTTCAACCCGCGTATGTAAACGAAGATGCGGTGAATTGTGCACAATCACAAAGTCTGGTCAAGCAACAATTGGATATGCATACTGGAAATATTTGTAAAGCTTCATCAAGGTAATTAAGCCTCCAACTGTGTGGTTTTAATGGTATTAAGTCCATGTGTAAGAATAATATTTTAGGTTCGATGAATCTAAAGAATTATTTAATTCGCGGTTGGCAGGTAGTAGTAATATACAGTGACCATATAAATCTCTAAAATATCATAAAATAATCTCAGCTACTAAATTTTTTGGCTCCTTCTCCTCATGTTCTTTGTACAATGTTACAGTGTCCATAATGGAATTGTTCCCCGATGCAACGAATTGTTGCGTGAGATGCGTCGAGTTGTGAATTATGATTTTAGACCAACCATATACGTCTATGCCTGTGATGTAACCGTCAGGCTTATCATCATCAATCTTATCAAGCCCGTCATAATGTCCCCCGGAACCGTTGAGAATGTAAAACGGAGCTCGAGGATTATCCAATTTATTTTTATCAACTTTGCCCTTATATTGCGGGTAGTAAACTTGATAATTGTGATGATGTCCCGTTAACACCAAATCGACGTTATATTTGTAGAAAATCTTTTCAAATGCCTTCTGACACGGCTTACAGACGTTCTTCTTGCCTGCAACATACCATGGCCGATGACCCCCCGCAATTACCCAGGGTGTCTTGGTCCGGTCAACGTTTTTGAGGTCATTCTTGAGCCACTTGATTTGTTCTTTCTTCTTTCCAAAATTAGTTACATCATCAATTTCATCCTTCTCCGGATAATCCTTGAAGTCAGTCTCGCTGTTGTATTGAACAAAATGAACTGGACCGTAATCAAAAGAATACCACATATTTTCCATACCATCAGATTCTTGAGATGGCATTCTGAAATGATTGTTATATCCAGTAAAATTGGTTTGCCCTGGCATACATTTCGGGTTCACATCGTCATAACCACCATCAGTGCAGCTTGATTCATGATTCCCTGGACCAACCATATATGGTTTATGGGCAGTAATTGGCTGCATCTCGTTATAGAACGCATTCAAAATCTCCTCATAGATCTTTGGTCCATCTGAGATTACGGTATCATTAATGTACCCTTGTATCGATTCTTTGAGCCAGTAGTCAGCATAGGCTATGTCTCCCTCATGCCACAAAAAATCGTATTCGTCCATTCTAGCTCTCAAAGACTCTATAGTGTTGGTTTCACCCGGTTTTAAGTTCCAGTCTTCGTCACCCGCACTCAACCCCAAAGGCCCCATCGTGCCCAAGTCTGCAACATATGCAAAAGTGAACGATTCATCTGGTCCAGTTTCCGGCTTGCTTGTGAAATTATAAGTGGTGTCATCGTCCTTCACTTTATAATAATACGTGGTATTAGGCTCGAGGTCAGCAACCTTCACGTGGTTGTTCCACGTTGAAGATGTGTTATATGTACTAGAGTCACCCTTTGACGAGATGCTTTCCAATGTCCTTGAGTCCTTACCATAACGCACAACCGGATCATGGACCTTCTCAAAAGTGTTCCAACTGATTATCATTCCATCTTCACCGGCGTACGCCAGACGGTGCTGCTCCGGCCCCCCGCTATCACGGATCTGGATAAACTGCGTGCCCCTGCTCGCGGCAGCAACACCTTGTAGGAGGTATGGTTTTACCCTCATCCTCTCCGCTTCTAGTATATGATACACGACATTTGCCTGGATCAGCATCCATATTTATATTTCTGGTGAACCAAAAACATGTGCACCCTTCCGCACCCTCTGATTGGTCTTCATCGATGACTAGTCACAGACCACACAAATACCATCACGAAGCCGCGCGCGCAAAATATCGCAAACTTATTACCACGCAAACGGCGCTATAAGCAGATCAAAGCTTCACACCCTGAAACAGCTCCGAGAGTGGACGAGATGCATTTGACGTTTGGGATTGCGTCTCTGTAGTGTAGCGAGAGAGACTCGCCATTGATCGACGCTCTGCAAGAAGGAAATGCAATTGATGTCGTAGGCCATTGAACCCAGCCCGTAAGTTGGCAATCTCTTCGCCAGTTCTGCAGTTTTCTCGGATGATCATCATGGACTGTTTGGCTTCCAGATCACGCAAGGAGCTGTTTAATGTATCCACATCCTTTCGAAGACGTTCACACTCCATAAACATGTGGAGTAGATCTGAGTCGCTAAATGACGATGGGTCTGACGCGGATCCAGACGATCCAGTCGAGCCGTTACCGGATCCACCATTATTAGCCAAGTTGGTCAATCTTTCGACATGGAACCGAAGCACCTTGTTATCCTGTTCCAAAGATTCCATCCTTTGCTGTTGTCTGTTGAGCACTGGTGCCACTTGGAGCAATGTACACTCCCGTAAATGCGTATCATTATAATTTTCTCGAGTACCAGACCAATTACAGCCGTATTTCAATGCGTCACAGTGTATAGTCACTTTTGTGCACGATTTTTCGTGCTCGCGGAGCTCTGGCCTCGGCAATGAAGTTTTGCACGCATCGCATTCTGTCATAACATTCATACACTCGTTTTCCAAATGGTCACTTAGTTTGTATCTCGAGAATCGGTCGCCACAATCGTTAGGGCATGATATTTTCACATGAACACATAGTTCGTCCTTATCGTTGGCATTTTCACTCATGACCACATCTTTCACAAACCGTCTTTGTACCTGTTTGTCGCATCCAGGACATGGCACCTTGACGTAATCACAGTCCTTGTGGACATGAGTCTCTATAATCCATCTCTTGCCTTCGTACCTGCAGCCACGTGACTGGAACGGACAGTATACTGGTAATTCGTTCAAGAGGCTGGTAACCAGGAATGCAGAAGGGGTTACATCATCCTTACAAGTCAGCGGGTGTCTATCTATAGGGCATCTGAACGTTTGATCAGACGCCAGGCCGTCTCGAAGACTAAAAATACACTCCTTGCAGAACGTATGTCCACATACTGTTGAATAAGGATCTGTCAGTACTAGGTGGCAAATAGGACAGATCAGTTGCTCCTGTTGGCTACTGGGAGCATATTCCAGGTTGTGCAGGTCTATTGATTCGCTGATTTCCATTGCCGGGTTTGCTATCTACTGCAAGTTCAGCCAAACTACTAGTGTACAGAATGGGGCTCCGCGCTTATATAACCAAGCGCTAGCATCTGTCGGGCTGTCGGAGGGTTGCGCCAACGCCGCACGTGCGCGAGATGATTCTAGACCAAAGTGAAACGAGAGCGTCTGTAGCTATTTGGGCTGATCTGGAACTTTCTTTTTTTTTTTTTTTTTTTTGTGTTTGTGACTCCTGTGTTTGTTCATTTTCAGGGAGAGTGACTAAATTTCTAGGACTAAAAGCTGGATGGTCAATTGGTCATTAGATAGACATGCCAGTACTTGGATACAGATAAAACTGTTTATTAGTGATGTAGTGCAACTGGATACATTATGTATGCATGTGGGGAGAGGATAGAACCGTCCCTTTTTTATACTGGCTATTATCATTACTTTTTTTTATTTCCTTATTAACTAGATAATTGTACGTGTGTCTACAAATGATATACCTATTTATGCAGATAAATTACTGTGAAGAACCTTATAGCTTTTTGATTCCACTTCATTTATTCACGGCGGCCCGAGTAGCCATTTATCGTCGCTAAAATTCGTTTGATGAGTGTATGCATATTCCCGCCCGAAAAAAAAAAAAAAAAAAAAAAAAAAAATTATGACGTGAAAATTGTAGTCTTGGTAATAAATAGAGGTAGTGTCTCTATCAAGTCGGGTAGATCTGACTAACATTTAATAAGGGTAGAACGTACTGGTGTTAGTAAGCTGAAAAGAGTCCAGACCGAAGACTCCATGCGTGAATTCAGAGTTGGTTTATAATTCTGTTATGGAAAATAGACAGCTGGATTTCTTTACATGTCCCTAGTCCTCGTTATATGTACATCTGCATCTTGGCGTCGCGAGCTGCCATTTAGCTTTCCAGATTCTGATCACCTGACATCAAAAATCTTGGTAGGGCCATATATTCCTCTGAGGTAGATTGAAAACTGCTTTGACCACATCATACCATGAATTTGATGTACGATTGTTGACATGACGTCTCTAAATTGCCTTTCCTATACTGATGCCATAATTCCATCAGATTTTGTTGTCTTGAACTTTTCGAGGGATTATGACCTGTTGCTGTGAAAACATCATGGTAAGTCACTTTGGTCTGGGATCTTTCAACGGCTAGAAACGGTCCCTGAGCACATGACAGAACTTCATGTCACAATTTGCCCTCACTGAACTTTTCAAGTTAGTAAGTAAAACTTTAAATATGTCTTCGTCGAGGGGGGAGAGACGATGCCCATCCGTCTCAAAGAATAGAATAAAAATCCACACAAGTGATGATATCATTCATCGTGAAGTAAAAACCCAACCTACTAAGGGCTGATGATTCAAGTCTTAAGCTGAATTGGTCATCATAGTGGCCATATATGTTTAACAACTTCCTCTCACCATTTTTCGGAAATATTTCGCAGTTATAAGCCAACAAAGTTTTGTGCAGTGACCTGAAAAATTCTTTTGTGAAAGTCATTGATTGTACGACATAAAACTGGTGTTCGGAATCAGGTTTCCATCCTCTCTTTTGCTGGTTCCTGGCGCGTTTCACGTTTGACTGTTCTCGTTCAAAAAGGTATTTGTACCTTTCTAGCGAAGATGACATCTTGTGTGTGTGTAGATTTAGAGTTGGAAAATAAACATTGGAAACCGATATGATGAGGTATAAGATATCTATAGTTTTAACTTTCAGGTTCCTTTTGTTTTTTTTTGGTTTTTTTTTTACAAGTCACTGGGAATGATTTAATCTCGTAGCTCAGGGCATATCAGACTAATGGCAAAAAGCTCTTGCAACAGAGCCGATGTCCTAGCATTGGGGCCCCTCAATTCTGCAATCAAGTCAACATATTTGACTATGACATATAACACTCGGGAACATAAGTTGCGTTCGTCGAATTCACTGGTAATGGGGTTGATTGGCCGAAAAGGAAGGTCTGTCCCATTTTTGTTGATCCAAAGATTCCTGTTTGCTATAGTAACTGTGTCCAGGTTCCTGACAACCACTCCATAATACTCTGTAAACGGTACCACTTGGTCCGGCGAGTTTTTTTCATTCTTGGCGGCCAGCATTTCAACAAAAAGATTAAAAGTCAATTGAGGGAGGTTGGAAAGGGTTTTAGGAAGAATCTTTTCCAACGATGGGATAATCTTTTCACGGATATCTTTGAAGTGGTACTTGATAAGGTCGTCCATGTAAAGTAGCATGTCGGTCGAAAGATTTAACGAAGACAGGTCCATTTCCCTGTGGATTTTTTCATTTGCATAGAAGGCTGTAGCAAATTTAGGGTTGAAATTTAATGTTTTTAAGGTAAAACTTCCTGGTGGTAACACTTTGCAAACAGTATAATGTTGAAGCGGTCCCTCTTTAGATAGACCAGATCTACAGTCTCCGTTGCTGTAATACCTTTTAAAATCAGTTAGCGAATCTCGCTGGCGATGACTCAATTTCTTCAATTTTCGCTTACAGTTTCAATTTTGCGTTTGTCTCCTTAAACAGCATGTCAAATATGGCAATATGATGAAGGGGGACATTTGCCAACGACGTTGTTCTGCTACAGTATGGTAAATATACTTCCTTCAATTGCTGTTGAAGCTGTGGGAACAGCTTGAGCTCCGTGCTCTCGCAATTCAGACGCCAGACGCCGATTCTGAGCCGTTGTAAGCAGTAGAAAAGGAATTCTTGGCAAACTATCATGTCGTTTAGCATAAAGTAGAAAAATAAACGATCCAGGATCGATGACTTGACTTGGAGTCCGAACAATGTGGCATACGACTGGTACTCATCAATCAGCTCTTTTGCTCCCCACCTGGGGAATATTTGGCAGTTGTAGCACCGGGCTATTCTATCCATGGCCCGCAAGAATTCAGCGACGAATGCAAAAGGCTCTGCGCCCACGAATTCACCTTTTTTATCTCCCGCTGTACACGATTCCCAGTTGTTACTCGCCATTACAGTAGCAACTTTTGATAGCGTAAAATACGAGTGCATGGGTAGAAAGCAGACGGCTACAATTCTCTGAAGCCTAATGGATAAGGTTTGAACGGCAAATGCTAATGGATACTATCCCGAGCTTGCTTGACGGAACCCCCCCTCTATCTATTCCCTGCTACGCTGCAGTTTACACCAATTCGCCCTACAACTAAGCGGACAGCTCTACGCATAATAACCGCAGGGAAGATCTGTGTGTGCCCTGCGGGCAGCATTCTTTTCTCTAGAAAATAAGACTGAGTTTTTGCTTCCTCTCGGAAAAAAAAAGAGCCCGCCGGTGACCAATTGTCCTGAAAAGAAAAGTAAATGCTAGAATCTAGAGTCAGCTTAGTCGCCAAAGGCCCCCAGAGACGATATCGAAAAATGCGCGGCTGAAGCACCGCCGGGATACGCGCACGCGGTTCGCGGGTCGGGCCCATCAAGTTAAGAGATAACTCAGCGAAGAGAGGGAGAGAGTGGCACATTATCAATGACACCATCCAAGCTACTATTGCTAGAGGACCAGACGAAGATTTCGATTGAGGAGCGGAACCGGCTGCTGTCGCTGGACATGGAGCCAGGAGCTGGGGAGAACCAGGAAATAGAGCGATCGCTGGAGACGATTCTGCGGGGAATCAACCGACTTTATGGGGAGCAGCACGAGGACAGCCAGGACCAGGACCAGATTCAACGGATAGTGCGTAATTACCAAAATCTGGTGGAGCTATATAAACAGGACGAGTCTGTGGACGCTTCTCACCTTGAATATGAAGCTCCCAGTGCCAATTTCCTGGCCAGCAGTGCCAGCTCGACACCAAAGTCAGTGCGATTCAAAGACAACATAGAAGAGACCTTCATCCAGCCCTACCGCGACGACCCGTCCGTGTCGAGCCAGCAACTGTATCAGCAGCAGCAGGAGCAGATGTCCGTCCAGGATGAGCATCTGGACCGACTGTCCCAGAGCGTTTCACGCCAGCACGAATTGAGTATCCAAATCGATGACGAGCTCACGTCGCACATTGACCTTTTGCATGACGTTGAGGGCCTGACCGAAGGCTCGCAGTCCCGACTGGAGACAGCCAAACGCCGACTCGACAGGTTCTCCAAAGCAGCCAAGCAGAACGGCTCGCTGTTGACAATCGCCATCCTGGTGCTCATATTTATAATTCTGATAGTTGTGCTCAAATAAACTATGTGTGCTAGGTTGTCATGTAGTATATTTCATAAGGTTACAGTATGCAGACATTAAAAAAGAAGAAGAAAATCGTACACATCAATACCAGCGTTGCTGCGGTTGCTGCTGCTGGACGTAGTGAGGTGATGCTACCCTGCCTCCGGTCACCGGATCGACAATTTCAACCGGTCTAGTCCGTCTGGCCACTGGCGATCCCATATAGCTAGGGGACGAGTGGTAATCAACGTACCCAGTGTGTGTCGGGGTAGTTTCTGGTGACGAGTAGTAGACCATTCTATGATGATACGAGATCTGTTCGTCAGTCAAGGCTGGACAGAACTCCAAATCGTCTTCAAACTCAAAGGCTCGACCAGCGTTGAATTTTGCCTGAAAGTTGTTAAGATAGGCATGCTCGAGCTCCGGTGAGGAGTATACTGTGGCAGGTTGTTGTTGTTGTTGCGGAATGTATGCGGTGGTATAGTTCATCATGATTAAATAGAAGAATAAATATGTCAGGAAGACTTTGATGCTCTTTTTTTGGTGTTTTGTATCGTATCTTTTTTTTTTTTTTTTGTTCGTCTATTCGTTATTAGTCGTATGTCAGAATACTATGACAGCACAATGACCAAAGATTATATTGAAGGCGAGGAGAGGAGAGGGGGTATATACTAATTTCACAGGGGGAAAAAAAAGTTTAGTTGTGAGTGTGGGTTGCTTTTCCTACAAAATCTTTTCCTCCCCTTTTTATATATGCGCCTCTTGTTGGGCTCTTCATGCGCTCTTATGCACCGGAACCGCACTCCCGACCCGCTTATGTCACCGGGGTAAAAAGTACAGAATCAGCGTGAACCCCAAATTTGGACCGCATTCAGTAGTTGCATTCTAATCATCCCTAGATGACTTCTTTGGCTTCGCCCCCCTGTTCAATCGTTTTGAATACGGCATCCAGTCGCTCCGGCTTATACAGCTTCAAATCGACCCCTACATATCTTTCGCTGTTGCAACTGTCCGATTGGCCCAACGCGCGTGCGACCGCGCATTTTCCCGCTATTCGCGCTCGGTTGTTCAATCCTTCGCGTTCCGACGCGCACCGGTCACGTGAGAGAGAAGAAAGAGAAACGGCGGAGGGGCCCGGGCAGGGTTAGCTAGACTAGGTACTATGCATAGCTCTGCATACATATTTCCTTATGCATACGGACAGCCTTTTTTTTTTATGTATGCCATACTATGGATAGAAAGAAGTAAAAGCACCGGGAGACGATGTGGACGAGAAGTTCCTATCTGAATAAAAAGTAAAATAATATATATATATATATGTTTTTCTATATATTCTATTTATCTATAGCTGTTTTTTTGTGATACAAATGGGGGGTTTCAGAAAGTCGAAAAATACAAAATGATAGGAGCCGGATGGCCAATGTAGTTTAGTGCTCTTGGAGAGCAGACGAAAGATTGTCGAGCGCAGAGCTGAGCTCGTTTCGTTCACTAGCAACCTTAGGGATTTGGTTGGTGTTCTTGACAAAGAGTCGAAGTTGAGGAATAATACCTTGGGCTTCTTCACGGTCCTCCTGGGTGAAGTTGCCGGAAGTCAACGCATTGACACGGTTGGTCATCTTTTGCATGACCGGGGAAAGGTTGTCACCAAGAGTGTTCTTGACATAGGCAATGTTGCCTTGAAGGAATTGCGGGAACAATCTTCCAACCTTTGGCTTCGCGTCGTTGTGTAGGTTGAAAGTTAGGCCGTTGACGGTGTAGGAACTGGAACAGCCACAGCTGTAACCACAACAGGAGCTTCCGCCACAGCAAGTGCTTGGGGCAGGTGGCATGCATGCAATCATGCACGCCTCGGAGACTTGCCACAAGGCAGAATTGGAGTTTTGGGCGGCCGATGAAAGGCTGTGAAGGGCTTCGGAATCGCTTTCAGTCTGGTTGACCCGGAAGTCAGAAGATGAAAGAGCAGAAACTGCGTGACTCAATGCGTGGTGGACTTGGTCAGGAACGTGAGATTCGGAGATGCTGTTTGAAGAATCAGCTGGAATTCCTGCGGCGACAGCAGAGGCAACAGCAAAAGCGAGAACAGAAAAGTTGTTGATGGCGACCATTGTTTGAATTTTCAGTTTGGATTAGAAAGAATAGGATAAGAATTGTTTGTCCGGAGAAGCTATGTGCACTATTTATATTAAACAAGCAGATTACTAGTACCTGAAGCTCCTGAAACGACCATAGTTAGACGACATTTTTTTTTTTTTTTTTTGGAATTGTTTCATATTGAACATAATAAACCATTAAGAGGGTTAAGTGACAAACATAACAAAATTAAGAGTGCACTGCCAGGTGTACTATCAATAGATAAA